>PVJD01012832.1:0-37422 GCA_004026545.1 Mormoops blainvillei | reverse complement strand
AGGGAAAAAGGGCTTTCCAGGCTCTCAAAGAGGCCCTGGTGACTGCACCAGCCTTGGCGCTACCGGACCTGACCAAGCCATTCCAGTTGTTTGTCGCCGAAAAGAAAGGAATGGCATTGGGAGTGTTGAGTCAGACCTTGGGCCCGTGGAAAAGGCCAGTGGCGTACCTGTCTAAGAGGCTCGACCCCGTCGCCTCAGGATGGCCAGCCTGCCTCCGGGCTGTTGCCGCCACGTCACTATTGGTTAAGGAGGCTGGCAAGCTGACTTTGGGACAGGACATCCAGGTCATAGGGGAACATTGCGTGGAACAGGTCCTACGTGCCCCCCCGGACAGATGGTTAACAAATGCGCGGTTGACGCAGTATCAGGCCCAACTGCTGAACCCACCAGCAGTGCAATTTCTCAAGATTGCTGCCCTTAACCCGGCAACCCTGCTCCCCATTCCAGATACCGGAGTCGTCCACAGCTGCTCCCAAGCCCTTGATACGATGACAGGGGCCCGCCCAGACCTGCGAGACCAGGCCTATGAAAAGGCTGACTTGACCCTATACACGGACGGGAGTAGTTTCGTGGAAAATGGGGTGCGGTTTGCTGGGGCGGCAGTGACCACAGAAGAAGAAATCATGTGGCAGACGGCACTGCCCCAAGGGTCGTCGGCACAGAAGGCCGAACTCGTTGCATTAACTCAGGCCCTGCGACTGGCAGAAGGAAAAACTGTCAACATATACACAGACAGCCGCTATGCATTTGCCACCGCCCATGTCCATGGGGCCATTTACAAGGAGAGGGGCCTTCTCACAGCGGGGGGAAAGATATCAGAAACCGAGAAGAAATTCTTGCCCTCCTGGAAGCCATCTGGCTACCAAAAAAGGTGGCAATAATCCATTGTCGGGGGCACCAAAAGGGCGAGTCCCCCACCGTAGTGGGGAATAACCTAGCTGACAGGGCTGCCAAGGAAGCTGCGAAGAGACAGGAAGCTAGCTTACTCTCCCTCGTTCCCCAACCTGAGCTACCTGCGAGTCCGGTTTACTCGGATGAGGAAAGGGAGGAGGGAGTTCGATTGGGGGGAGCCGAAGGTAAGGGAGGGTGGATAGTCCTCCCAGATACCAGGATATTCCTGCCCCAGGGGATGCTCACTAGGGTCGTACAGGATATCCATACTAGTACACACCTAGGCCAGAACGAGTTAGAGCAATTGAGTCGGAAGCATTACCTGGGCCCTCAGTTAAGAGAAGTCGTACACTCTGTTGTCTCCCACTGCCAGGCCTGCGCCCGGGTAAATGCCCAAAACCAGGGGCTCCCCCGGTTTATCCGGCACCGTGGCAGCACCCCGGGAGAAATATGGGAGGTCGATTTCACTGAAATGACACCGGGAAAATCGGGATGTAGGTATTTGCTGGTATTAGTGGATACCTATTTGGGGTGGGTAGAAGCATTCTCTACCAAAGGAGAAACAGCCTCCATGGTTTGCAAGATTCTGGTCAGAGAAATTATACTGAGATATGGGATACCCATGGCCATCGGGTCAGATAATGGTCCAGCCTTCGTCTCGAAGGTATCCCAGGAATTAGCTAAAAGATTAGGAATAGACTGGAAACTCCACTGTGTATATAGACCACAAAGCTCGGGGCAGGTAGAAAGGATGAACAGGACATTAAAGGAAACCTTAATAAAGCTGAAGGAGGAAACCGGTGATAATTGGGTGGAGCTGCTCCCTTTTACCCTCTTTCGGGTTAGGTGTACACCATATGTCGCTACCTGGTCTCCCTTCGAGATTTTGTTCGGGCAGCCGATTCCCTTAATTCCTAAGGTGTCTCGAGAAGAGATAGAGATGTCTAACCATAACTTCCTCAAGTCTCTGCAGGCGCTGCAGGTGATCCGGAACGAAGTGCAGCGTTTCCGGCAGAACCAGCACCACAGATTTGCGGAGGGAAAAGAAGACCCGCCTGCAGCGCCGGAACCCGGGCAGTGGGTATGGGTCCTTAACCACAGGAGGAGACATCTTGAACCACGGTGGATAGGACCCTATCAGGTACTGCTGGGCACCCCCACGGGCGTACGAGTGGCAGAGAAGCCCTACTGGATCCACCTGTCCCACACCAAGACAGCCCAGCCTCCGGAAGGGGGAAATCAGAGATGGCAGGTACACCGAGACCCGGACTAACCCCTAAGACTTGCCTTTACACGTTCCTAGGGGTCATAGTTCTGGCAGGAGGTCTGGGATGGGGTCTCGAGAATCAAGAATGGGTCCTAATAAGGACAGCTGATGGAACAGTGGTGGCCACTAACTATACTTGGGAGGGACGCCCAGTGACTCTGAAAGTGGACTTCTCCAAATTGTTTGATGACAATTTCTGCGACTCGCCAGCTGCCTGGAGGGACACCGACTCGCTATCTGCTGGGTCTGTATCCTTCGGGGGCCTCCCCTCCTCTTACCCCTTAGGGGGCACGCGCTGTGATCCAAACACCAAGAATAGAGTCCTCTGGTACACCCCATACTACGCGTGCCCAGAGCCCCCAGCGGGGAGGAGGCGGACATGTGGATCGCATGGGGACTTTTACTGCCGGGCCTGGGGCTGCGAGACGCTCACGGATGGGGGCTGGAGCCCAGGGGGAGGCTGGGACAAGAACATTACACTCCGTAGGGACAAACAGCATAAGCCAGGAACTGGGGGAAATAATGGTTATGCTACGAATCAATGTAACCCCACAGAACTAACCGTCCTGAACCCGACCGACCCCGAGTGGGTGAAGGGGCGGACCTGGGGGGTCCGCCTCTATGTCTCTGGCAGGGATCCGGGAACATTTTTTACCATAAAGAGGCTTCCCACCAAGGGAAGGCCCTTACTGAAGGGCCTACTGGGCAGACTTCCACCTCGACTGCCGCGGCCAACTCAGCCGCCTAACCAGCCATTAAGTGCAGGAAACAATACGAACTCCCCGCTCACAAACAGGAGCCGAGAGGGCACTAGCAAGTCACCTGAACAGAGGAAGGAGGAAGGGGAAGAAGTAGTGCCCCTTCCCCCTCACCCCCAGTTGGGAAGGCCTCCTCACCGAGGAGAGACTGTACTCAATATCCTGGAGCAGGTTTTTCCCTTCTTTAATGAGACCCAACCCAATATCACTGAGTCCTGCTGGCTATGCCTCAGCCCAAGGCCCCCATTCTATGTAGGCCTCGGGGTAAATACTACATGGGGAAATGACGCCCCCGTTACTGTACCTCTCCCCGACGGCCAGAGGCAGCCAGAAGGACTGGAACAATGTGAATTCGAGGGTACCATCACCCTGTCAGAGTTCCATGGGAGAGGGACCTGCTATCGGTTAGCTAACTTCGCCCTCAAAAATTCCAATTACAGTGAATACTGCCTCGACCAGGTGGATCTGCCAGGGAGCCTCGAAAAACTAACCATGACCAAAGCCTCAAAGGGGTTATGGTTTATCTGCACAAGGGGTATATTCAAATGCCTAGTCCCCACTGATCCTGAACTATGTGTGAGTGCGTACATCATACCCCAGGTTTATCTATACGGCGGGAACTCTGAGTTCCTACTGCACCCCTCTCCCAGAGCCAAACGAGTTCCCCTTCTGATACCAACAGTGGCTACTATTGGGGTGCTGGGATCCGCTGCCATAGGGACGGGGGCATTAATTCATGGGGAGACCAGCCTAAGACGTCTCTCGCAGACTTTCTCGAAGGACGTGGCGCTCCTGCAAGAACAGGTCATATACCTAGAGCGCCAAGTCGATTCCCTTGCCGAGGTGGCCCTCCAGAACCGGAGAGGATTAGACTTACTGTTCCTCCAGCAGGGAGGACTATGTGTAGCATTAGGGGAAGAGTGCTGTTTTTATGCCAACCACTCAGGGGTCATTAGAGAAAGTATTAAGGTTCTCACTAGGAGGCTCGAGGAAAGAGAAAAGGAGGAAGAGTCCTCCTCCTGGTATGCTACAATGTTCAAAACTTCCCCTTGGTTGACCACCTTGATATCCGCGTTAGCTGGACCTGTCCTCCTCCTCCTCTTGGCCCTGACCTTCGGGCCCATCATCCTAAACAAGTTACTAGCCTTCATCCGAGAAAGAGTGGAGGTAGTTAAATTAATGGTACTATCCCAACCCTACACTCGCCTAGCAACTGATGAGGTTGAAGCCCACGAATCAAGGGTTTGATCTACTGCCAAAGAAAAGGGGGGAATGTTAGGAGCTGGTGGAAAGTTACCAGGAAAAGAGGAGGAGGTATCAGAGCCCTACACCCCAGATAACGGCAGGGGTGAGGAACTAGGCAGCGATGGGACGACCGCAATTCATCTTAGAGTGCAGACATCAGACTTCAAGGAGGAGGAGGAAACAGAAAAGTTTGAGCCAAAGCAGGACCCCCTTAGAATCTGCCCGCCAGCAGTTATTTCAGCCAATAAAGCAATTAGGCAGCATTTTAATGCTCCAATAGCTAACCTGCCGCATCCGCTTCTGTTATCTGCTTGCTTGCCCTGCGTGTATAAATTCCCTAGCCTGTAAGCGCCAGGTGCGACTCCCTATTTGAACATCAAGGGAGTTCGCCCCTGTGCAGGTAGAAGGTTTGGCCAATAAAGTTACATCTTTAACCTGACGGTGTCCAGGTCATTCTGTCCTCGCGATGGGACTGTAACACTTACAAGTCTCCCTTTGCTCTCCATTCACAGGAGGGATTTTCTTGTCTGTGGGCTGCAGGCGCAGATGGCTCACTGGTTGCTCCGTGTGGACTAGCAGTGGAGTTTAGCAGCACCTTGGGGTGGTTTGCTGGCTTGCCTGAGCTCGAAGCAATTCCCAAAGGGACAGACCCTCCAGGCCTTGTTGGTTCTGTGAGTTGGTCCATCAGCTGAGAGTCCCTGGGACTTTACCGTTTTTTTCCCCACGTGTACAAAGTGTACATTTTGGTTGGCATTTTATAATCTAGCAGGGCCTTACTGTCTGGACATAGTGGCTCCCCTGGTGCCAAGAACGGCCATTTAAAGTCAGACCATTTTTCCGAGCAGTGCAATATTAAGCATAAACTGTGAGCTATGAGAGCTGCCTGATAGGCCCTCTGAGGTGATGGAATGTTCTAGGTGTG
The DNA here is from genome assembly GCA_004026545.1 of Mormoops blainvillei. Classification (NCBI taxonomy): domain Eukaryota; kingdom Metazoa; phylum Chordata; class Mammalia; order Chiroptera; family Mormoopidae; genus Mormoops; species Mormoops blainvillei. The sequence continues at coordinate 32,339 of PVJD01012832.1, read as the reverse complement.
TGGACTGTATGGGGGCCACTGAGCACTTGCAGTGTGGCTCAGGATACTGAGAAACAGGATGTTTACTTTAATTAACTTAATTTAAATTCAAAGAGCTCTGTATGGCCAGTGACTGTTGTATTGCACAACACAGCTGTAGATCTAACTTCAAGGCTACAGGGAATATAGGGGAGAAAGGAAGGAGAAAAACAGCGCCTGTAATAAACAGCAAGACTCTCCCAGAAGGGGCAGCGTTCCCGGGCCTGGCTGGAGGGGCAGCCGCTTGAGACCAGAATGACCTGCTGGGAAAGACTGGCATTTTCCAGTTGGGGAGATTTGAACGCGGGCTAGATATTAGATATTACGGAATTGTTGTTACTTATGTTAAGTATGATAATAGATCATGGGCATGTAGGAGAGTATCAAGTGGTAACATGTCATGATGTCTATAACTTACTTAAAAACTTCAGCAAAAGAAAACAGATAATGCAAATGTACCAAGAGTTTGACAGTTTTGGAGTCTAGTCACAAATATAAGAGTTATTACAGGCTCCTTCTACTTTTCTGAATGTCTGTATTTTCATAAGAAAAAGTGAAAATACATTGAGAGGTGAATCCATATGCAACAGGAGCCAATGTTTCATAGCATAAAAACAATCCCCAGACAAGGTTTGATTGAGATTTTTTGAAAAATGAAAACAAAAATGAAGAAAATAAGTTTATTTTATGTACATTTAACAGAATGTAGAATGTGTTCACAACCATGTGCAGGCTTTTAGATGAACGAAGAATGAACAAATGCTGATTTTTTGCATCTTTCTTTCTGAAAAATTAGATATTAAGATGCAGCATCATCATTCACGTGCCACTCATGTACGTGGTAAAATCAGAGAGCGGGTCCAGACCATTTGGGTTTCATCTTAATTTTTCAAGGCCTCTTCAGCCCTCTGGTAGACAAACCATACCATTTTTTTTTTGATGGCTATATTTTCATTTAAATTATATCTCTTTGCATATTGTTAGTACTGAAACTAATTGGCCAAAAGTGGTGAAGTAATTATCACATTCTCCATGCTGTTCATCCTTCTGGATGCTTTTATGGGGTGTCTGGTAGGGAAATACAGCCATTTTATTGTATTATTACTCACTCTCTACTTTGTGCCTATCTAAGCTCACTGTTCACTTTTAATACAAGTTGTAAATTCATTATTTTTCCAGCCATTGTTTTCGAAGCTCCTATTGGACCTTCAGTGTTGACTTTCTTTTCTGCTGACCTCACGTATCCATGGCTTCACATGGGAACTGAGTGGGACCCAAGCAGAGTTCTCATTCACTCGGGAAATCTCACGTCCCGTGTGAGGTTTGCAGTTTCACTGTACAGTTGATTTGCACTTCAGACGTCTAACAGTCAGAGGGGCTGACTGGTCTTTGGCGCAGTCCATGGGGAATGGTGCCTTGAGTCAGCAGGTATTGGCTTTGAGTAGGGACTGATTTTGTGTGTGGTAGTAGACTTAATAAGGGGTAATGCTAATATACTCACTAGTGAATATTTTACGTTACGAAGACTTGCTTCTCCAAATGGCCTTGAAACTGTAGGGACTTGAGTAAAATACCTGCGGATGAGGACCCCCTCGGTGTAGAGTTTAGAACTGAGAGCCTGTTGCGGTGGCTGTAACTGAAGGGGATGCAGGTGCCGGCGCTGAGATGGTATCAAAGCCCAGCAGTTTGAAGGGCGAGCAACTGAAAGGAAAACCTCCCCTGCGCACCGCACTTCTGACTGATTGTCCAGAGAGGGTGCACTCTACCCCTACTCTCCCAAGGCTGCCCCTGCTGCCACCCCACGTCAGAGGCTATTGCTAGTCCGGGCCGCTGGTACTTCTGACCGACTGGCCCTCAGGGACTCCCATGACCCCCTCCTCTGGCCCAGTAACTTGCTAGAATGACTACTTAAGTCTGGAAAGCACTTTACTTACTATCATAGTGTATAACAAAAGAAACAGCCCAGGAACAATCAAATGGAAGAGATGTGTCGGGCAAGGACTGTGGGCAGGGATGCAGAGCTCCCATGCCCTCTCTGGGCACGCCACCCTCCCAGCTCCTTGATGCGTGCAGCAACCTGGGGGATCTCTGAGCCCCATCGTTTAGGATTTTGATGGAGCTTCCATAACCTGGGTGTGGCTGATGAAATCACTGGTCATGGGTGGTTGAACTCCGTCTCCAGCCTGTCTCTGCAGGTTTGTTGGTGGGGATAAAAGTTCCAACCCTCTAAACACTTGGTTTTGGTTCCCCTAGCAACCAGCCCTGGTCCTCCAAGAGTCGCTTCATTAGCATACACTCAGGTGTGATTGAAAGCCTATTTTTAGAAATAACAAAAGACAGACCTATCTCCCCAGTTACTCAGGAGGTACAAGGGTTTTAGGAGCTCTGTGCCAGGAACCAAGAGCAAAAGCCAAATATTATTTCTTCTCCTGTTCCTTATTCTTCTTATTCTGTACATCATTTCTTTATTAACAGATTATACCACACAAATCAGGTTATGCTTTTTTATCTGATTACGGAGCTAATGGAATTTGCATCTGTGGTTAGAGCAGCAACAGAAAATTTTACTAGAAAGATATTCTGCATCTGGACCAAAGGACTGTAACATGCGTTGGAAATCTAATGACCAAGAAGGTGCGACTGGCAACGAGGGTGCAACCACTGCACGATTCGGGTGTGCTTTCCACACCTTTAATAGTAAGCCGCTCTCCAAAAGGGATCGCATATTAAGAAGGGAGTGATGTAGCCAGAGAAGGGATGTTGTAGAAAACCACGGGAAATTCAGCCCATACAGAAGGGGCAGAGGGTCCATGAAAACTTGGAGGTGCTAAAAACAAGCACTGAAGACCCAGCCCCCTGGAGGGACACTGCCCTGAAGTAATGCATCCGTGCTGGCTGTAGCTAGAGGGCTTTCCTCCGAGCACTTCGTTTTGGAGAAATCAGATTAGTCACTTAAAAAGGGGGTTTTATTTAAAATAGATGCAACTTAGAGAGAGAAAGGGAAGCGCTGGGAAAATATTAACTCCTTGAGGACCCAAAAAGTATTTAGGAAGCCAAATGAAGCCAAGGAAACTAGAGAGTTTAGATGAACGTGTTAATGCGAGAAGCCTGGCTCTTCTTGTCGACACACGTAAAGAATTACAGTTCAGCGACCCCTTCAGTGTGCGGGCAGAGTTTGTTAGTGCCGAGTTCTAGTGGGAGAGCAAAAGCAAGGGGGCCAGAGCAGGGTAGCCAGGGCCCCCCCTTGTGGCAAAAGGGACCAGAGCGCCAGGAGAGTGAGTCCTTTGTTCTGAGGACTTACATAGTTGGTGGGATGGTGGTGAGGGAGTTTCATACTGACAGGTAATAGTGGTGCCAGCCTTCCCACGGAGACGTGTCTACCCGAACGTAGGTATGTATAGGGGTCTGTTAGCCCGAATCCCTGTCTTGCTCTAGACTCTTATTTGTTCATTTTGCATACGTGACAGGAGGCAGGCAATTAACCAGAGTGGTTTTATGGGCCCTTTCTTTGGGCACCGTGGACCCCTCCCCTTCTCCCTTCCAGGCCTTGGGGTGAATACACAGTCTCTGGGTTTCCCTTTTCCCAGCTAGCAGAGGTGATAACACACAGACCTTCCAGGGCTCCCCCACCCCCACCCCTGCTTGATCACAGTTTACTTGTGTTGTTCAGCATGCGCGGTGGCCTCATCGGACCGGGCTCAGGACGCCGGGGTCAACGGGTGAGGCACATCTTCCTCTGCTTTGAGCCTCCCATACTAAGTTCTTTGTTGGATGGCAGTGGGGAGGGCCCTGCCTTTATTTCCCCTCTGGCCACTCATTCCTAGCTCCTACCTCAGTGCTAAAAGGTGTGGCCTGGCAACCAGGATGCTAGCAACTGCAGCACAGTCTCAGAGCTCTTCTTTGCTATCCCCTGCATCAAAAATATTTCTCTAACCAGAGTTCCAGCCAAGATGGAGGTGTAGATAGATATGCTTCGCTTCCTGGCACAGCCAAAAGAAGGATAACAACCAATTTTAAAACAAAAAATAACCAGAACTGCTAAAAAATTTAACTGTGTGGAAGTCCGATAAACAAGGAGTTAAAGAAGAAACATTCATCCAGACCAGTAGGAGAGGCGGAGATGGGCAGCTGAGGGGGGTGAGGATGTGCGGCAAGGGGGTGCCTGATGGACAGGGACATCCCATGTTCATGTGTGGATAAACTGGGAGGAACAACTGGGGAGTGAGACCAACAGCACAACCCAGGGTTCCAGTGCAGGGAAATAAAGCCTCAAAACCTCTGATTATAAACCCTGTGGGGGTTGTGGTGGCAGGAGAAAGTCCCAGTCTCACAGGAGAGTTTGTTGGAGGGACCCACGAGGTCCTAGAACATACACAAACCCACCCACTTGGGAATCAGCACCTGAAAGAGCTCAACATGTTTGTGGAAAGCGGGGGAAGTGACTGAAAGTGGAGCGAGGGCTGAGCAAATAGCATTGTTCCCTCTCGGACCCCTCCCTCACATATAGCACCACAATGCAGTGAAGTGGGTTGCCCCACCCTGGCGAACACCTAAGGCTCTGCCGTTACAACATAACAGGTGCACTGAGACAAAGAAATATGGGCCAAAAGAAAGAACAGATCAAAACTCCAGAAAAAGAACTAAGTAATGAGGAGATAGCCAACCTATCAGATGCAGAGTTCAAAACTCTGATAATCCGGATGCTTATAGAAATGACTGAGTATGGATGCAAAATAGAGGAAGAAGTGAAGGCTATGCAAAGTGAAATAAAAGAAAATATACAGGGAACCAACAGTGAAGGGAAGCAAACCAGGACTCAAATCAACGATTTGGAGCAGAAGGGAAAAATAGACATTCAACCGGAACAGAATGAAGAAACAATTCAAAAAAATGAGGAGAGGCTTAGGAACCCCTGGGACAACTTTAAACGTTCCCACATCTGAATCATAGGGCTGCCAGAAGGAGAAGAAGGAAGAGCAAGACATTGAAAACTTACTCAAAAAAATAATGACGGAGGACTTCCCCAATCTGGCAAAGGAAATAGACTTCCAGGAAGTCCAGGAAGCTCAGAGAGTCCAAAAAAGTTGGACCCAAGAAGGAACATGCCAAGACACTTCATAATTAAGTTATCCAAGATTAAAGATAAGGAGAGAATCCTAAAAGCAGTGAGAGAAAGGAGAGAGTTACCTATAAAGGAGTTCCCATAAGACTATCAGCTGATTTCTGAAAAGAAACCTTACAGGCAAGAAAGGCCTGAAAAAAAGTATTCAAAGTCTTGAAAGCCAAGAACCTACATCCAAGATTACTCTATCCAGCAAAGCTATCATTTAGAATGAAAGGGCAGATAAAGTGCTTCCCAGGTACAGTGAAGTTAAAGGAGTTCATCATCACCAAGCCTTTATTATATGAATGTTAAAGGGACTTATTGAAGAAAAAGAAGATCAAAACCATGAACATTAAAAAGGCAATGAACTCACAACTATCAACAACTGAACCTAAAAAAACAAAAACAAATTAAGCAAACTACTAGAACAGGAACAGAATCACAGAAATGGAGATCACATGGAGCATTATTAGTGGGAAGGGGGAGGGTGGAGGGTGGAGGAAAAGGTACAGGGAATAAGAAGCATAAATGGAAGGTACAAAATAGACAGGGGAAGGTTAAGAACAGTATAGGAAATGGAGAAGCTAAAGAACTTACATGCTTGACCCATGGACATGAACTAAGGGCAGGAGGGGATGCTGGAGGAAATGGGAGTACCAGGCAGAGGGGATAATGGGGAGGAAGAAAACGGGACAACTCTTAATAGCATAGTCAATAAAATATACTTAAAAAAAGAGAGAGAGAAAGAGAGACCAGCCCTGGCTGGGTAGTTCGGTTGGTTAGAGCATCTTCCCAATATGCCACGGTTGTGGTTTCAATCATTGGTCAGGGCACATACAGAAAGCAACTAGTGAATGACTAAATAAGTGGAACAACAAACTGATGTGCCTGACTCTCTCGACAATCAATAAATAAACGTGTTTTTAGAAAAGAAGACGCACCAAAGAGTGCTCCCCCCTCCCATGTGAGGACACAGTGAGAAGGTGGCCAACTGTGAGCTGGGAGGTGGGTCCTCACCAGGAACCAGACAGCACCAGAACCTCGATCTTGGATTTTACACCTTAGAGAGCTGTGAGAAAATAAATTTCTGTTGTTTAAGCTGAAAAAAAGAAAAAGTTTCTTTAAGAATAAAACACACTCTAAGAGAGTGATTTTCAAAGTGGGCTTCAGGTCCATCCCTGTCTTACTTAATTCTGTTTTGTGGTTTCAGGAAAGACTTCCCTTAAAATCTTTTATTTCATAAAATAAATCTGATGAGTTATTTTATTAAAATAATATTAACCTAAAATTATATGTGCAAAAATGTTAACCTGAGAATTTGCATGATGTGTCCCTAATAGAGAGAACCCCCATTATGTCAGCCGAGAGACCTGTCCTTTACAGCTTGGCACCCTGCTGTGGCCATGGGTGGCAGAGAGAATCCTGTGTGTAGCCCAGCTCACGCTTTTGGAGAATATACCAAGTAACAGCAGGGAAGGGAAGGTGGGCTGTAAAGCCCCTGCCAGTGGCTTCTAAAACAGTGGATTTTCTGGTTTGGTGACGGTTTTTCATGACATGTCACATAAATTTGCCTAGTGTTTCCTCCTGCTCCACAGCATTTTATTATGAACTATTACAGCGTAGCATTTACCACGTCTATCTATATATTCATTCCTGTGTCCATCCATTTATTTTTTGATGTATTTCAAAGAAAATTTACTAATGCTTTTAAAAACTTTTTATTTAGAAAATCATTTTAGTCTTACCAAAAAGATGCAACCATAAAGATGGCACTGAGCAAACTGGGCCGCCTTTGCCCAGATATCCACGCAGGCCACGTTCCCTCCGTTTACGCTGCTGTCTGTGCACGTGCTCTCTGTCTGTGTTCCTCTGTGTTCATCTCCCCCGCCCTGGCGTGCAAACTCTGATCCTTTTTCAAGATGCATTTGTTAAGCATTGAACTATTCTCTTACATAACAATGGTAAAGTTATCAACTTCAGTATGTTTAACATTGAAACTTACTTTTAGTAAGATACTTTTGATCTAGCCTGGCCTTACAAGAAATGCTAAAGAAGGTTCTTGAAGTTGAAATGAAAGGACATTAATTAGTAACATGGAAATATATAAAAGTATAACTCACTGGTAAAGGTAACTACATAGTCAAATTCAAAATTCTGTTGTAATGGTGGTGTGTCAGTCACTTTCAACTCTAGTGTAAAGGTTAAGGGACAGAAATATTAAAAATAACTGTAGGTATGATTTATTAATGGATACACAATATAAAACATAAACTGTGACATCAAAAACATAGAAGGGGGGACAAAAAGTGCACAGATTTTGTATGTGATTAAAGTTATCATCACCTAAAATAGGTTGTTCTAACGGTAAGATGTTTTGTGGGAACCTCATGATAACCATCAAATGGAAACCTGTATTAGATACACAAAGAGAAAGAGAAAGGAATCGAAGTGCATCATTACAGAAAAGTCATCAAAAAAGAGATATTTTAATGCAGTCTCGGATTTGTGTAAATTTCTAATTAAAAAAATGATTGTACTGAATCATGAGGCAGTATCTTAATTTATTTTGCCAATTTCCTGTTGTTGGGTATACAGGTAGTTTCCTAATTTTAAATATCTGAACAACACTGTATCTTTGTGCACTTATAAGAATATCTAGGAGTGGAACTGTTGGGTCAAAATACTAACATTGACAAGAACCTTAATTTTCAGTATATCACCCTACGAGGGTGGAGCACGTCTACCAACGCTTTCCTCCATTTTCCCACCAGTAATGTTGTCAGCCTTTTAAAATCTGCCCAATTTGGTAAGCAGAAAAGATCTCTCATTTTAATTTGCACTTCTTTGGTTATTAGTGTATGAGACACACTGATAATTGCGTGTCCAATACCAGTCCCCTTTTGTCTTGCCAGGTGAGTCCCAATTTCGTTGATGGGCTCAGCCCTAAGGGAGATGCTTGTGTTGACACTTTCCCTGGCAGTCAGGGCTGTCATGTGGCCTAGTTTTGACTAATTAGCTGTGACTAGAGTGTGTTGGGGCTTCTGGGAAATCTACTTTTCCCGATAAAGGAAAAAGTGCAGCTGATGATTCTTGTCCTTTTCCCTTCCTGCCTTGAAGGTAGATGTGATGCCTGGAGCTAGGGCAGCCACTTTGCCACCATGATGTGACCAGCATGAGAAAAGAGTCCAGATAAACAGCTCCATTTCAGCCATAGCAATCCTCTCTCCTGTCAGTGTGCCTACATGATGTACCCAGTGAAGCTGAACTTCATTCTGTGTGCTGGTGGGCCATGAGGGGCTTTCTGCTGCATGTTAGTCCTTGGTTTGCTAGGTCTGTCTGCTCTCTGTAGTGGGAGCTCCTTCACAAAACAGACCTCCTGACAATATGCCCACTTCTGTGTGTCAGAGCAGACAGACTGGGTGCTCATTAAGTGTGTTTTGAAGGAATGAATGTTTTTAAAATGGAGAGTACAGGATGGACTAGGTCATTTCCTGATCTGGTATTCGCAAACTTTTGGGTCTTTTTACTTTCGTATCAGAACCAGAGGTTCTCATTCTCTAAAACTGTGCCTCCTAATCTTCTTTACATTATAACCGACCCAGAACAGGATAGTGTGCTGCACAGCACCGCACCGTAAATAGATGGAGGCTGCCTGCTGCAGAGGTAACTAACGCTGGGGGCGTCTGGCTTGCCCGGACTTTGCTCCATCAGCCCTGAGCCAGGGCCACCCATATCTCTGCACAGCTGGTGGCCCAAGAGCTGTATTGGTTGAGCAGCTCTGCTTTGCCCAAAGAAGAGAGGAAAGCCTCTGTTTCCCAGGGAGGACTATCCCTGTGTGTGCTTTTAAATGTATGCGGAGAGACACAGCTGCGGAACCAGTGCTGCAGATGGCTGCCCCTGACTAGCAGTCCAAAATGGATTTGGGTTTCTAACCACGCGGGATTTGAGAGTTTCCATCCATCCGTCCTCCTGTCCTCCCATCCATCCTTCAGTCCATTCTAATCCATTCTCCCACCCATGCACCCATCACAGACTGTGGGGCCCTATGGGACCTGACCCATGCCAGTCTTTCTGACCCCATTTCACATCATTATATGTGGATCTGTTAAGCCCCATGTAGTTTCTTTCTGCTCCTTAAACACACCGACCTTATTCTTTGCATGCGCTTCCCCTCTACTTGGAGTGATTCCCCTCCAGTCTGAGTCTGACCCCACATCACCATGCTTCCTCTTCAAGCCCAGTTCAGCTTTCCAGGGAGACGTTCTTAATCGCTCTGAAATGCGCAGTTGTCCCAGTCTGTTGTCCCTCTTTTTCACTGGGCGAAGTGGTGGGGAACCTCTCTCTCCCCATGGGAGTTTTATATTTGGTTTTGTTTGACTCCCTCACCGCAGTGTAGTTCAGAGGGAAGCCTATCTCTCTTGTTCACCGCTGGATCCTCAGTGCTCAGAACAAGCTATCCCCATATGTTAATGACTTTGAAAAACACACGTTTATGTCATGCTCACACCACACGGCCATTTTGGTTGGCAGAATTGCTCCCCATTCTTCCCACTGAGAGGCCCTGCTGGCCCAGCCCCTGTCCTCTGTGCATCCCTGGGCACCTCGCAGGGGTAGGAGCAGAGACAAGCGACGTGCTCCTTCCTCACTGAGGTGGCCATGCCCTTGTGCTCAGTCTCACTGGCCGGAGGGAACATGTGGTTGTGCCTAACTTCCAAGGACAGTGCGGTGGGAAGTGCAGCCCCACTCCATGCCTAGGAGAAGAACCGGGCTGGAGGGGCCCAGGCGTGATGGCTCCCACCCTAGGTGGGCTCAGCAAGGAGAGTCATGAGGGGGTTAGGGCGAGGCTGGAAAGGACCACCCAGCACAGCACCTTCTGCCACACAAAGGGGCGGGTGGTCACCCGCAGGTGGGGTGGTGCGAGGTGCCGAAAAGCGTTCCTAGAGAAGTCAGTGTGGCTTGAGCCTGGGAGGCGAGCAGCCGCTGGCCTGTGCAGGGAGCTGGGGAGCGGGAGCAGCCAGGGCACAGCTCAGAGGCTGGACAGGGCTGGGACTGCGCTTCGCGCAGAGTGGGCTGTGGGCTTCAAGGGGCTGAATGGGCAACGGTAAGTCTGCAACAGTGGTGAGAGTGTAGGCCTTGAAGGGAGCCCAGTGAGACTCTAAGGAGTCTGGCTTTTATCCTTTAAGTAGCAGGGACAAGGACACTTGTAAGTAGGGAAGTGGCATGTTCAGACATGTGCTCTAAAATGAAAATAAGGGGGCAGGTGGATGGTTCAAGGGCATACGAGATCAAAGAGAGGTGAGCCAGTGGGGAGGCCACTGATGGCCATCCAGGTGGGGGCCCGCAGTGGGGCAGAAGCCGTGGGGTCACAGACAGGGGCTGATGCCCGAGTGGCTGGAGGAGGAGAGGCAGAGGACTTGCTGTGCTGAGATGTGGGGCAAGGGGAGGAGAAATGGTGGCCACACTCAGCTTCCTGACCTGGTGAGTGGATGTGGTGGGAGCAGGACGGGGCATGCCGGGGCGGAGGCGTCCAGGTGTTCCCAGGGCTCAGGGGAGCCTGGCTGAGCCTCTTCTGCCACATGAATATCAGCGAAGGAGTGCTGGCGTTCGATGCTGACTCCAGGCCCCCGTGAAGGAGCTGGATGGGGCGTGAGATGAACCCACTGAGGCCTTTCCATCAAGGCCTCTGACCTGCAGGAGACGGGACCTGGGTCTCCTTCCTGGTCTCCAACTGCCTCTGGGCAGCCTCAGATGGACCACTGCATCCCTCTGTCCCTAAATTTTCTCTTCTGCACAAGAATGATGTCTTCTTTTTGTGCGTCTGTGGGAGGTGCACATGATAAATTTATTATTTTTTAAATTTAAAAAATATTTAGTTTTTAGAGGGATGGGAAGGGAGGGAGAGATGAGGAGAAACAGCAATACGAATAGATTGCCACGGGGTAAAGGTCACATAAATCAGTATTGTGGCTCTTCACGGTCAGGGTGTTGGAGCCAATGAGACGATCGTTCCCCTGCTTTTTCCGTAAGTTAAAGTCTAGAGCGCTCACCCAACCAAGAAAGAGCAAAATTCACCTAGCAGATGCTGGCAGGAGAGCACTTATTTACGGTATTAAAATAAAGAAAGATACAGCTACTTTCATGTATGTCAAACACAAGTCACCGAGGCTCTCTATTCTTGTAGGTTGTGGGCATTTGAAAAAGAGATAAGCCAGGGCATGCTTTGGGAAGCTCATGGGGTCCCCCGCTGCCTCTCCCTCCCAGGCACCTTTGGAGTGTTCACCTCTCAAGCTGGCCCCTCTACCTTCCACCTGCCTACAGACCAGAAGCCATTAGTAGAGAATGAAATGAGGCTCGAATTTCACTAGGCATACGGTCAAACTGCTGAACTCTTGGGTCTTTTCCCCCTCTGTGCTCTTTACCTCTATTTCTACAGCCTTATTTAGACCTTACTGCGACCACAGGAACTCCTGCCACCTTTCCTCCTTTCATTTACCTCTAAGGCAAATCACAAATCTGATCATTTCTCCAGCGCCTGTTTAAAATAACTCGCTATCTTTCCCTTGCCTTCCAGAGAAAGTCTCCAGTTCCCTCGGCGGCCTGCCAGGCTCTCTGCAGGCCGGCCCTGCCTCTCCGGCCTCGGCTCTCCCTTCTGCCTCACACCCAGCACTTCAGGCCTGCGGACGGTGTGCAGGGGCTTGTCTGCAGTGTGCTTCCGGGTGCCTCTGGGTGACACCAGGCAGGTGCCTCACGGGCCCTTCCTCTACCCAGGGGCCCACTCTGTCCCCCAAGGTGCAGCTAAAGCATTGACTCCTGTGCCTTCTTCGCCAACATCTGCCCCCGGGCACAGCTGGAAGGGGGAGCTGCAAGCGGCGTCTTGCCACATGCCTGCTGCGTTATAAGTGATATTCCATTAATGTATTCATGGATACGTGCAATAATTATTTAAAGTATAATGAATCTTTCCCCAAGAAAACCCAGTAACTCCTGTGAGTCCCCTAAAGAAAGGCACCTGTGAAGGACGAGAAATGGCTGTCCAGTTTCTGCCTTAACTGTCCTCCTTGCTGGAACTCACCCGTTAAAAGAGTGCAAGCACATGGAGCTGAAGCACACGTCTCTCCGCCTTGTCACCTCCACATGCAGCACCTCGGAGGGTGCATTGTTCTCCTAAGTTAATTCCAGATGCCCCCTTCTCGTGCTGAGACCCTTTCCAATATGGAACCAACGCACTTACATTTGCTTCATCAGAATCCCTGCATTAAACTGACTCCCACCTTTGCTCTCCTGTCTCCAGCACATAGTGGGCCTCCCACTCCCACGCAAGGGGACAGGTGCGATATGTCTATCAAGAGGCAGTGCCAACGTCACCTTTCACAAAACCTGTCCTAAATCCACCCAGCAGGACAGAGCCTCTCCCTGCACCACCTCACTGCCATCCATCTGTGGCTGTCACGTCCCATCTTAAGGCTGGTTGCACATGTGTCTCCTCCCTCCCCGGACCTCATGCTTCTATAGGTCAGAAGCTATGCTTTCACTTTCTCCATCCGTGTGTGTGCCTTGTTTCAACAGACAATAAATATCTGTTGAATTCAGCCCAAACAAAATTCTGTGTCGGTGCAAAATACTAGTGTGTGCCCTGCAATGCTCCAGAATCTGTATGAACCCTCTGTCACAAAGGAAAACCTGGGGGAAAGGACAGTGCACATGTTTTAAATGCATTTCCCATACAGTGGCCAGAAGAGATCCTAGGCAATGTACTTAGTTTTTTAGTGGTGACAGACACATGTACTGCACTTCAACACTACAAACTAGACCCCGGCTGGCGTAGCTCAGTGGATTGAGCATTGGCCTTAAAGGGTCACCAGTTCAATTCCCCAGTCAGGGCCCATGTCTGTGCTATAATGAATCTTTCCCCAAGAAAACTTTGCAGCTGACTGGCCTGGGTAAATCCCATTGATCTGCCAGCAGCAGTCAAGGCTCAATTACAAGAGAGGCGGGTGTACTCAGCCCATGTGGAGGGTTAACCTCAAGTATCCAGCTTGGGTGATAGGGAGGCTGTACCACTGGACCCTACAGAATACGTACTACATTCAGCCATGCTACCAAGACACAGAGTAAAAGCAGCTCTACCTAATACTTAGAAACAAACACAGAGAGGCTGCCAAAATGAGGAGACAAAAAAAAAAAAATAGCCCAAATGAAAGAACAAATCAAAACTCTAGAAAAAAAGCTAAATGAAGTGGAGATAAGCAATCTATCAGATACAGAGTTCAAAACACTGGTTATAAGGATGCTCAAGGAATTTAGTGAGGATCTCGGCAGCATAAAAAAGACTCAGTCAGAGATGAAGGCTACACTAATTGAAATAAAGAACAATTTACAGGGAAACAACAGTAGAGTGGATGAAGCTGAGAATCAAATCAATGATGTGGAATATAAGGAAGCAAAAAACAACCATGTAGAACGAGAAGAACAAAAGTATCCAAAAAAATGAGGACGGTATAAGCAGCCTCTGGGACAACGTTAAGAGGTCAGACATTCACATCATAGGGATTCCAGAAGGAGAAGAGAAAGAGCAAGAAATTGAAAATCTATTTGAAAAAATAATGAAGGAAAATTTCCCTAATTTGGTGAAGGAAATAGACATACAAGTCCAGGAAGCACAGAGAATCCCAAACAAGTTGGACTCAAAGAGGACCACAATAAGACACATTGTAATGAAAATGCCAAAGGTTAAAGATAGAGAGAGAATCTTAAAAGCAGCAAGAGAAAAGCAAATAGTTACCTACGGGGGAGTTCCCATAAGACTGTCAGCTGATTTCTGAACAGAAACTTTGCAGGCGAGAAGGGATTGGCAAGAAATATTCAAAGTCACGAAAAGCAGGAACCTACAGCCAAGATTGATCTCCCCATAAAAGCTATCATTTAGATTTGAAGGGCAGATAAAGAGCTTCCCAGACAAGGAAAAACTAAAGGAGTTCATCATCATCACCACTGTTACATGTGATGTTAAAGGGACTTATTTAAGAAAAAGAAGATCAAAACTATGAACAATAAAATGGCAAAAATACATATCTATCAACAATTGAATCCAAAAAACAAACTAAGCAAACAAGAAGAGCAGAGACTAAATCATGAATACAGAGAGCGCTTTGACAGTTGCCAGAGGAGAGAGGAGTATGGGGGAATGGCTGAAGAGGTGAGGGGATTAAGAAGTACAAGTAGGCAGTTACAGAATAACCATGGGGATATAAAGTACAGTGTAGGAAAGGAGTAATAACGGAGTAAAGCCCTGGCTGATGTGGCTCAGTGGACTGAGCGCCGGACTGCGAACAAAAGGAAATGGAGGAGCTATAGAACTTACACGCATGACCCAAGGACATGGACAAGGGTGGGGGGATTGCCTGAGGAAGTGGGGGATACTGGGTGGAGGGGGCAAAAGGAGAAAAATCAGGACAGCTATAATAGCATAATCAATAATTACTCACTAGCCAATGACAAAAATAAAATAATTTGACAAAGAAAAAAAATAAAATAAAGTAAGTGGTAAATTAAAAACTATCAATTCTCCAAAGGCCTGAAGCCCAGTTCTGAATCACTTCCATCCCTCCCTGAATGAAACTGCTTTTCTCCTGGCCTGTTCGATCCCAGCCAGAAACAAAGGAAATCTTAGGAGGAAACGACCACTCCCTCTAGAGCCTCATTCACCTCTCAGATATTTTATACACTGTACCCAGCATTCAATCAAAAGTAAATGGGAACACCAAGGAATAAGAATTGACTGAAAACCAAGAAAAGGGTGAAACAAAATATAAGTAGACCCAAGAAGTTTACTAGAATTATGAGAGGTGAGTTTAAATTCTAATTAATATGTTCAAAAATAAAATTCGCCCCCCAAAAGCAAAACTAATCCATAGTTAGAAGTCCAGATGGCAGGCACCTTCAGGAAGGAGAGTAGGGATCGTTCTGCGAGAGACCCAAGGGGGTTTCTGGGTTGCTCACATTGTTCTATTTTTCACCCCGGTAGTGTTCACCTCGGTGTCTTTGTGATAATTTATCAGCCTGTACACTTATGGATCGCTCGCCTGTGACACTTTAATATTTTATACTATTACATAACATGAAAAAAAATTATGTGGATGGAAAGGACAAAAGCCACTGGTTCACACTGTGGCACTCACTGCCAGCGGCAGACAGCCACTAGCGAGAGCAGTAAAGCAGACTGAGAATGAAGCCTTCAGGTAAATACTGAAATAAGAAAATTTATTTTGGCAAAGAAAATGGATTTTATTTTATTTTTTTTGAAAACTATTAATTTTTTAAAGATTATTTATTTATTCATTTTTAGACAGAGGGGAAAGGAGGGAGAAAGAGAGAGAGAAAAATATCAATGTGTGGTTGCCTCTCAAGTGCCCCCTACTGAGGACCTGGCCTGCAACCCAGGCATGTGCCCTGACTGGGAACTGAACCAGTGACACTTTGGTTCTCAGGCCGGCGCTCAATCCATTGAGCCACACCCACCAGGGCAGGAAATGGATTTTAGATAACACAGTATTTCAGTAGTCAATCACTGATCACAATGAAAACCACTGGACCTTGAGAAAAGCTGTCACTTAACGAAGCATTAGTGACTAAATCTAATAAAATGTCCTATATTTCTGATTTTTCAAATCTGTTCATCAGAGCACACTGAGAATACCCCAATATGAATTGACCTAGAAAGCGGGAAGAATTGAAAACAAAGCAAGTCTTATCTTCCATGTCATGAACATTCTTACTAAAACATGCATAACGAGAGGCAAATGCAAATTGGAATTAAGCATGAAGACAATTCGACAGGAAGCCAAATGTGTAAAATTAGCACTTTAGGGAAGCGCTGGTGTTTCATTTTACAACAGCTTTCTTAATACCAACGGTCAGACATTGATGAGCTCACACTGCAGTTCCATCCTGTGGCAGGGCTCCGGGTTTGCTTACAATTTCTTCAACACAGGATAAAGCATGTCGCTAAGTGCTCTGCAGCTCGATGGGAAGCTGTGCCAGAGGATGTCAGTGGGCACATCAGAACCCCAGGGCCTTCAACACGAGGAGAAGCGCGTGCTGTGTCTGGATGTACAACACGTTGCTTGTAGGCGCTAACTTCTCCAGGCGTCTAGTCCATTATATTTGCTTCACAGCATTTGTCATTTTGTACCAAAGTGTGTAAGAAAATAAAGTTTCAAACAAAACATTTACCTTCTTCAGCAACCCATCTGCCATACGGAAATATGAACTGAAGTGGAGCATCTGAGTGAGGGCTGTCTACCAAATTCTGAAATGCGTTCCAGCGTTTCTCTGGAAACTTGCAGTCTTCGTGGGGATGTAAACCACTGGGTGTTTAAGACTAGCGCACACAGGTGAGTCAGGGATGTGCTCCGCTGTGCCTCTCATCGCCTGGTGGCTCCGGTGAGCTCACATGCCACGAAGAACGTGCTGGTCTGCATCACCCACGCTGAGGGGGTGCTCTGTTGTCGTACCCTCAGCTGTAAAAGGCCACAGACCCTCCTGTGTCTGCTGAAATGTCACATGTTGCTACAAGGCTGAAAATAACATCAGTGCTTAGGTCAGAGCATGGAACTCTGAAGTCTCCAACAAGATGAAAACTGAATAAATATGAAAGGTGCTTGCAGCAATTTTCAAGGTGGCTGCCTAGGCCCTTAGCTTGCTCCCTGTAGCTCTCTGTGCTCTTCCGGGACCTGCGTCTGCACTCTTCCCACTAGGAGTTCAGGCTCCACAAGAAAGAGAAAGGAAGAGAAGGGAGGAGGAGGCAGGAAGGAGGAGCAAGGGAAAGAGGAAGAGGTGAGCAGGGAAAGGAGAAAAGGAAAAGAAATTAAAGTGGGAAACCCCTTCCCTAGAAATATCACCAACAGCCTAAACTTAACTACTCTGGCCATGCCCTCCACCCTGCTTAGCACTACATAATTGTACCTGTTATTGCATGGAAATTTCTAGAATGGTGAACAAATGTCTCAGCCCACCATTTGAAATCTGTCAGAGGCTGACCCGTTTTCCTACCCAATCTGCAATTACATGTGCCCATGTAAACGCCATACCAGAGGCAGACTGTCCTGCTCGCTGAGCCTTAAGCTGAGCTTACATTGTGCTTAAAGTGACAGCAGTGATCCTGTCATTTGCGATTCTCATTCTTCTCCCTCCTCCCTCCTGGGGCTTTGTTGAGCCCAGGCTCCCCCTTTCTCCTAAATGCGGGTGACACTGAGAGCTCCCAGCATTCCCTTGGCAATGCCTTGGTGCCAGCTCCATACCCGGGGTCACAACTGCACTGTCACTCTCCTCCGTCCTTTACTGAGCAGAGTGCCAGACAGACCAAGTGTCCCGTAAATATTGACTAATTAATTGGATATTTTGTTTATTATTTAAATGTATATTATATGTCAGACAATGCCTCAGGTACTCGTGGTTAAGAGAGAAGTAGGACCCCACTTCTTAAGAAGATAGGTTCATGCAGGAGGGGAAAAACCGTAAACACTGGGCTCTAAGTGATAGTGAGGCTCAGAAAGAGAAACAGCAACAGTCCCGAGGGAGATGGCAAGGGGTGGAGGCAGGAAAGGACCTGGCGGAGGAAGTTCCTGCCCCCGCAACCCACAGAGCCCCGACCTCAGGAAGAGCCTCGAGGAGGAGGGCGGGCCAACTGTCAACACTCTCAAGAGGTCAGCTAAGACAGGGTGGACCACCAGTCATTCACAGTCAAGTCCTGTGACACGTGGGTCCTTCTGTGTGGGGCACTAAGAGTGGGTCCTGCCGCTAAAGCTGCGCTCACTGCAGAAGGGAAGTCCTTCCTCAGGTGGCACTGCCGGACGGCCGCCAACCCAACAGCAGGGGCCTCGCCTGGAGCCGGGACGCTCGGGGCATTGTAACAGTGCAAAATTGTAACAATGGGGAATTGCGACCATTCTTTTGACATTGTTTTTGTCCGTGCTGACTCTGACTAATGTGTAGCTTATAGATAAACATCATGTTTGTATAAGAATCCTAGGCACTAACTTCAAAAGATATAGACTCCGACCTTCAAGTATCCCAGCTCCGGGAGTTTCGCTGACCTTCCACCCCGGAGCCAGGATAACGTAGGTCCAGGGTAACAGGAAGCCAGGACGACTAAACCACGGCGACGCACACTGGACCGGCACTCGCCCGATCGGAAAGGGCTGCGCTTGTCTTCACGTAGGGAGCTTTCCAACCCCCTCCCTCGATCTCTCTGTTCTGTTCCCCTCTCCCTCCTTATAAAAACCTCTGCCTCCACTGAAATGGGGGAGACGGGCTTTGAGATGTGAGTCCCCATCTTCCAGGAGATGGGCTTTGAGACATGTCCCCCACTTCCAGGTGGCCGGCACCTGAAAATAAACCACCTTCCTTTACATCAGCACCTGCCTCTCGAGTACCTGGTTTCATAGCAGCAGGTAGCTTTTGGTCACAGCAGACAGAGGTGTTTTGTTCTCTGCAGACGCCATGGAGGAGACCAGGTGTGCAGGGCGCAGTTGGTAAAGCAAGGCCTAGTTTGACAAGCTAGGAGACTGCGCATGTCCACGCTGCACGCTGAGGGAGTTATCGGGAAGTTCCGAGGGAAGTAATTTGGTGTTATTTTAGATTGACTTTGTTATTCACCAGGTCAGTGGTCATCTTTTGAATTAATGAATTAAAGACAATAGTCACCCAGATGCAGTGTGGAACTCCCCATGAAAGAAAACTCTTACGAATAAATATACTAATACATTTGCTCTATAAAACATTGCATAGCCAAGGAAAGGAAGGACAGAGAATCAGTTGGCCCAACACTCCATCTGCACCTCGACCACCTGTCCCGCGTGATCTGACTCCGGCTGCCTGAGCTTCTCTGGGCCATTTCCTGGAAGCCGATGGGGGTAACACGTGCCCCATCCTCAAAGGGACGCTGTGAAGATTAAATCAGAGAACATCTGTGTACTCCATGGACAAACGTGCTACATGCACGTGTGCATGGTAACTGGGTCATTGTGAGTTTTAGGATGCAGCCAAGCACCAACACTTTTGTGACTGGGAGAAATGGAAATATACTAGATTCAAATTTCTTCAGGCTTGTTTCATAGTATGTCTTCCTCAAGCACCTCGAAAGTTCACAAGCTACAGGTAGGAGTCCTTTTCTATAACATGCTTTACATGCTAAACACTAAATCTCACACAAGAATCAAACATGCTATGTTGTTCAAGCAGAGTCAAAATTATTTTAAAACATTCCTTCTCACCATATATGCATGACTTTTCTATTTTATTTTTTGTGGTTTTCTTCTGAGGAGGACTGTTGCATGTCCAATGACTATAGAACACACAAACATATTGTTCATATAAGTTGGGGTGAGTAGCCAGGGCTGAGTGGCTCGGTTGGTTGGAGTGTTGTCTCCTACACCAAAAGTCTGCGGGTTTGATTCCTGGTCAGGGCACACACCTAGGTTTTCTAGATCTGTTTGGTTTAATGGATTAATTAGTAACTTCTAAAAGTATGTCTTTCCTCCAATGTCAAGATGAGATTATTCAAATCTGAAAAATCTTTGATTAAATAATCTTCCTCTTAACCATCAATAAACTGCCATTTTTCCTTTTCCTCTGAAGACAACCTCCCCACCAACGGTCTGTGGGAACGTGGGCGTGGGGAACAGCAGCTGAGGGAGGAGCCAGCAGCTGGCTCGCTGCCAGATTAGGTGCGCGACAGAATGACGCTGGGGGAGCTGGGGGCCTGAAAAGAAAAAACAAAAAACAGAAGTGAGGTCTGAATATGGTTCACAGAGAATTTAATTGAAATTGGGAAAGAAATTAAAGGAGAAATAAGAAGAGAGAGAATCAGAAGAAAGTTTGTGGTATCTCCTTCCTCCCCCAGCGTGGGACCTATTCTTCCTGCCTCTGAGCCTCAGTAGCCGCATCGACCTCTCCTACGGATGGACGAGCGTGTTCCCTGCTTTGTGCCTTTTTGTTTGTTTTTGAAATTTACATGCACGCCCTAAGTTTCTGTCTTATCACAAGACTCTTCGATTGCCACTTTTCAATTACACCACCGTCCTATGAGAAAACTGGACAAAGGTGGGTTTTGTGGCTGCAAAAATACATTTCCTCTGAATCACCCCATCATCACGAACACGAGAAAATCACACCTGAACCAACGCTGCTCCGCCTGTGAACAATCACTCGTTCATTGAATCAGCGCTCATTTGAGCATATATATCGGCGAGTAACCAACCAGTCGGTCAGGCCCCCGTTCCGTGGGAGGTTGGTAGTAGGAGGGGAAAGATGGAGACGTTGAGAGGTAGGGCGATAAAGACCACAACAGGGCCAAGCGCTGGGGAAGAACCACTCAGCACCTGAAACCAGCTCCTATTGCTCAGGACGAAGAGACTTAAGATGCAGCCGCAGTGACACGGCCTGCGAGGCTTTTCCATACAGACATTGCCGGCCGAATCCGTGACTAAGAGAGCACCACAGGCCACGCTGATGAGAATTCCCATTTGAGAATCACTGATGATGTTACCTGAGGTGTGTCTCTCCCTTGCAATTTGAGGGTTCGACGAACGGTTCTCTGTTTTTTTGTGTGGGCTCTGCTAGCGGGACATCAACATGCCGGCTTTGCAGGGCCGCCCCAGCACCCTCCCTCCCGCCGCACGGGACAGGCGTGCACTGCTGACGCGGAGCAGGGATGGAGGCAGGAAGAGAAGGAAAGGCGGGGGTGAGGGAAGTGAGACGAATGGGTTTGTCTTCTGGAGAGAAACACAGGAAATGGGCCAGCGGCCCTCACTGCAGTGAGACAGGTGTCATACCCGGGGTGAGGGTTGCAAGTGTCCTGTGTTGGGTAACTCACACCATGCGGGGACTGTGGAGCGGGACTGGGGAGTTCAGCGGCTGCTCCAGATTCACTGCAGACTAGCACGGCCTCCAGCCTTCCAGGTCCCCGGCAGCAATGACCAGGGACCAACATGGGGGTCTTCAGTTTACTGGGCACTGGGTGATTTTGGAGACTCTAAGATAGATGTAGACAAAAAGCTTGCAAAATGGAAATGCTTAATTAACTTTCAGAGGACTTATTTAGTTCAAACAGACCATATTTAGCAACCATTCAAATAAAATTGAAAATTAATAGAACTCTACCCAGCATAGTGAAACAGACTTTGTGGGCAGGCTAGGGTCCAAATTCCGGTTCGACCACATACCTACCAGCGGCACAGTCTTACGTGTCCCTGCTGAGTGCCCTGAAACATCGGAAATCTCGCGGGCGAGTTGCTAGGCGTCAGGATTCACGTTCCGGTAAAGGACAAGGGGGAAGCTGGTGCACACGCAGCAGGGCAGGGAGGCAGCAGACAGACGGGGAATGACGGGCCGACTAGCCTGTGCTCCCCGCCAGCCAAAGAGCCTGTTGGCTCTGCTTCCAAGGTAAGAGCCAGGATGCAGGCAGAACAACTTGCTGAGAGGGTCCACGTTCTTGGGGAGGGTTGTATGTGGACCAGTGGCTCTGATGAAGCGACTCCCTCAATGGCCTGCAAACAGTAGATGTTGAAAAATGCACTTCAATCAAAGAACAGAGCAAACTGGTTGCTAAACTCCTACGAGCCCTCTCCCAGAGACCCTCAGAAATAACCTACGGGGCCTCGAGAGAAAGTGACCAAGTGGCCAAGTGCCCCAGTCACACAGTCAGGACTCACCACCCAGCGTCTGCATCATTCTTGTCCCCACAGGCTGGTGCAAGGCCTGGGAGCATTCGGAATTCATTTTTTACACAGTTTTAAGTGCAGGAGTTCACATTAGCTGCTGCCTTTCAGTCTTCACAGAATCCACTTTCTAAAGACTAAATGAGAAAAGCAGTTGAACGTGGCTTGGGGCATTCGATGTTGAATTTCACAGTCTGGATGAGGGAGGTAACGGCTTCATCTTGCCTTTGATTGCACCAAATATAAGAAATGTAGGAAACAGTAAGTACTTTGTGCTGTGGTTTCCGCCGAGCTTGCTTATGTGACAGAGAGGAGATGAAGCTGGAGGGGCAGGCAGGGGCCACACCAGGAAGGGCTGAGAGGTGGTCCCCGCCTGCAGTTTGGTCTCCAGAGCAATGGCAAGTCCAGGTGCATTTCAACTAACGGGCCGGGTGGGGGCAGGACTGGGGATGGGGGTCACCTGGAAGAGATGAAGGCCAGAGAGGAGACCAGTTCGGAAACGTTCAATAAGCCAGGAGAGGGACAAAGGGGGTTTGAATTCTTCTCTGACCACCCACATCATTTAGGGACGGAAAGTGGAAGACTTGGTTGTAGGACGTGGAAGACAGGAAAAGAGCACGTCCAGGGTGCCCCTCGGCTCCCTGCTCGCACAGTGACAAGGAGAGAGTTCCCGCAAGCGAGCCACAAACCAGCAAGGCCACCGAGAGAAGGCCTGCGGGCCTTTTCAGCTAAGGAAGACGCACACGGTTTAGCCCACAGATCCTGGATCATTGGCTTTGCTGGTTCAGGGCTTATGTCGTTCTTAGGGTTTTTCTTGGTTTTCGTCTTTGTTCTAAATAAGTGATATTGTGAGAGCGCTAAACTCTCAGAAGTTTAAACACTCTAGTAAGAGTTTTTAATGAATTGGCTGTAATTTCTTTGACAAACCAAATTTGATAAATATGTTTTCTTTAAGGATATTTAATATATTAAAAATAAAATATAAGCTATCAATTTGAATGTGCTTATTTACAATAAAAATGTTTTTTAGTTCTTCAGAGATAACTTACTCTAGTCTTATTTGTATTATCAATATCTATGTTGGATTATGAACTAATAGTTTCATTATAGGTAATTTAGAAAATATTATATGGAGTTTTAAAGTAGAAAGGCACTTAGATGCCATCACAAAGAGAAAATCACTGTTACTGTTTTCTTGATTGCCCTCAATTATTTTTACACAAGTAATAATTCATTCTCTCATTTAATCTTCATAAAACTTCATAAGGCAGGTGTTCCTATTATTAAGTTAATATTACAGGAGAAAAATGGAAGCAATGTCATGTCTTTAATAACCAAATGGCAAAGCCGGTATTCAAATCTAATCCACTTAACTCGTACTCTGTATTCTCAGTCACTAGTTGTCACACTTCAAAAAGTTGAAATAATAATACTGTGTATACTATTTTACGATGTTTTAAAAAACATGAACATCTTTTTAAAAAGTAAGCAGCATTAATATTTTTTTCACGCAAGAAAAGTTTATCGAAAAATAAAGTTCTCCCTAGTGTTCTCTATGACAGTGGGAAACACAGCAGTGCTCTCTACACCGGTACCGGGCGTTTGGGCAGCAACAGCTCAGAGTCCTGCACCGTTAGCCCCAGGGTGAACCAAAAGCTGTGAGAAGACGCGGGTGTGAACGGTCATTAGCTTGAAGACACCAAGGTTGTGACAGCAGCTGCAGTAGAAAAGATACCTCCACCTCCTTTGGCATCGATTGTTCCGATACTGTCCTATTAACACTTGGGCAGGACAGTGAACAAAATGCTTCCCAAGTTTGCTCCATTCCCCCTTTGGCAGAGGTGGCAGACAGAGCTAAGATCCCATCCCACTGTTCCGGCCAGGCTTTCAGACCTCCAGCCCCGCAAATGCTCTCTGGCGCCCCCACCCCCACCACCCAGACACACTCGCCTGCCCTGTGGGCCCTTTCATGCCTCCGCCTTGCCTCACCAGCTGTACGGGTGGGGGAGATAATCTAAGGCTCCACAAAATCGGGGAAAGAGGGGACGATGCTTTGAAGGACGTAAACTCTATTCCTATACCCACCAAAGCCTAAGACTGCTGATTCTGCAGAAAACAAAGGAACTTACAGACACAGGACTCCAGCACATTCCTCAATACTCCACAGCTGCGACCCATCCAGAAGAGCACCAAGACAGGAGACGACATGCAGCTCTAAACCCATCAGGGGGCAAGAGGCTGAAACCCCAACAAAACAGAACATGAACTGGTATTTGGGTGATGTGGGAAAAAACAAAAATCACTGAACCACGAGTGGCCTCCTAAGATGCTCTCTCCTCCCCTACCCATGGCTGCACCAGGATGGTGGGATCGACTTGGGGCCCCCAGGTTAGCTGCAGCCGCCTGGGGGAGAAGGGTGTCTCCTTTGAGACTGGGGCCCATGTAAACACGTGACAGCTAACCTGCCCAGGAGTCTGTTCCCTGTGGACCAGACTGTGGAGGAGCCATCCTCACCAGCAGGGGACAGCAAAGGGACTTCCTGGGGAATGAATAAGTTCAACTGGTCATTCCTTTCCCTGTGAAAACAGAAGCCTCTCTTATGGCATTTCAGAGTAATACAGTGAGGTTTTAAGGGGTACAGTCAATGAGAAAGTTCACCTTAATTTCTAGCTCAAAAAGCTGCACAAGGAAAAAACTCTGGAATGGTTCAGGAGACATCAGTGGGGTGAGGTCCAGCATGGGGTCAGAAGTCACCCTTGTCACCTCCTGTACAGAAGTCCTTGCAGCCTGGTTTCGTCTGGTGCTGAAGTCAGATGTATTTTGAAATCCATTGGTGCATTCAGGGCTTCAGCAACGTTCTCAGCGGCAGGGGGCGCCCGGGGCCTTGGATGTGCTAAATCAGTACATCCTTAACATCCCATTGACCTGCAATAGTTTCATGCAGGTATTACATGAATCAACTGATACCGAGTAAGCTCGGCTCTTTATTTCTCAAGTTTTGTAAAATGCTGGTAATAACAACAACCATATTTAACATTTACCAGGGCTCACTATGTGCGAGGCACCGCTGAACACCAAATCCTCGCAAAGCCCCTAGGTGCTGAGAAAGCTAGGGTAATTTTTTTTTCCTGCATTTGAGACTATACAGCCAATTTTGCCTTTTGCTATAAAAGCTTGGTTTTCCAGTTTTTGCTGAAGCCAACGAGAATGAGAGGAGCTCGCCTTCCTAAAGAAGCCCGAACCTGCTTGTGTCTCTCTACCTCTTCACGTGAAGGTGCTCTGTAGCCCTTAGGGGCAGATGGAATTAGAATGAAGCCAATGTGAAAACTGAAGTATTTTTTAAATAAATAAAACAATCCAGGCTCGGGATGGTAGCACATGCAACAGAGCCTGTCGTTAACAAAGTAGATTTTTGTAAATCAAGAATTTTGGGGGCATGGAAGAGGGTGGTAACGTCCCAATTACATACACAATCCAAGGAAGCCACCTGGAGAAGTGGGGTGCCTGCCTTGGTCTGGTCTAAACAGTGCCCACGCACCTATGAGCCGCACACATTTTCAGTCAGCCTGTCGCATAGAAGTATTAATATTTTATGATGGACCTTTTTGTGTAAAGATACAAAAACATAATTTTCCCAAGATATATAATATTCCATCATAATGTACTTAATCATTTCCTTTTGTTCCAACTTTTTGTGTCAAGGAATTTTTCCACATTTTCAAGCATGTCTTTAACTATTTGCTAGACTAAATTACTACAAATTAAAATGACTGGTATTGAGAATGAGATATTTAAAATTCTTGATAAAAACAAGCAAACTGCTTCCTAGAAAGTTTACCAATTTACACTCACTCTCTCCAGACATGTATGAAAGTCTTTATTTCATCCCCCACTCATTATTTATGACAATTATATTTATTTTGCAAGTTTTAAAGAGGAAAAATTTTTGATTTTATTTTGTATTTTTTTGATTCCCCAGTATATTGAGAAAAATTCCTCATTTTACTTTCTAATGGGATATGGAAAAAATTTCACTCACTCATTTGCTCATTGACATTTATTAATCATCTGTACTGTGCTACTCTGGGTTACCAGGAAGTGGAAAATCAAATTTGGGTGTTACTGAGTTTAGTCTAATGAAAAAGCCAGATATTAACAAAGTAAACAAAATATAACTGTATAAATTATAAAGTGTGGGGACAAATTAATAAAATTGTGTGCTAAATAAAATCTTAATAGTCTTGGCCGGGTAGCTCCATTAGTTGGAGCGTCAACTCCAGCTGGAAGGGGAGTCTCTGCAGGCCAAGTGCTGGCTGCTCACCGCTGAGAAAACACAGCAGAGGCCAGAGGTCTCAGTGCATCGTCACAGCCTTCACTGCCGGTGCTGGAAACGTCAGGGTCTGGGACAATATGCCCCTAAGAATCTAAGTGACAATATGTTATAATATGTAATAATTTTCTTAATTTTTCATTTAACACACTCATCTTGAGTACTTAATATGCACTAGGGACTGATGTCAAAAAAGTCCTACCCTAATGGGATTTAAAACTAAACTGCTACATTCAAATAATTATATTACTAAAACATAGAGAATAGAGGAAAAATTTCTAATAATAAACCACCTCAACATAGCCGCTATTATAAATTTGAATATTTTTCTAATCTTTACCCAATGAGTATATTTGTTTTTATGTAACTTCTTGATGTACATACAGTTATGTTTAAAATATATCAGAAAAGTATTCATTTTTTAAAACTATTCTATTTGTCATTTACTGGAATTTTTATGGTGTTACATTTTACATGTTTTTTTAAAAACATAGCCTTAAGAAAAAGCACTTTGAGAGTACTTCTTGAGGACAGTATATAATTTTAAACTAATATAGAAAGGCTAGTAATTTCTTAAAATTTAATTATAGTTAATTGCTTTTTTAAAGTCAATTATTAAATAAAGTCTGAAGCTGGGCCTACAAGATTGAATTATAACGCCCAAGAGAAGAAAGGCCTGTTTGAACAAGTGAATAACCAGTGATGGGAACATTAATTACATTAACTATGCATTACATTATTTTTATCATATCTTCTAGTGGAGGCCTCATTATTGTTATATTAGAGAAGAGCATAAGGTAAGGACATTGGTCATTTTATTTTTTGTACACATTTTCAAAATGTAGTCTAAACTTTCAATTTTCTATGCTCTATTTGGTTTCTTTTACATATAGATTCTATCCAGTTCATAGTATATTATTCCAGGGAAAATCAAATGAAACTAATAAACACACTCTTGGCCAATAAACATATTAAAGTCACAAACAAGGTGCAAGCATTTTATCTATATTCCAACTGTTACCTAAGACAGTTGGGTAGCACCACAGAGTCCCCCCCATAGGCCAGGGTGGCGCAGGTGGAGGTTCTTACGCTGAGCGCACTGAAGGCTACAGGGATGAATGAAGAGGGTCCAAACTCTCCAAACGCTAGCAGGATGATTGGGTAGAGACAAAAAGTCCGCCGCCCGCCCCCCCTCCCGCCCCGTTTCTGTAAGAACTGTGACTTGAGCAGGAAGGAGAGAAAGTGTTTGGGACCAGAGTCCACTGTTCTCTCAGGTCGGCGCCAGGCTGACAGCCAGCAAAACATACAAACGATGAGCAAAAAGGCAAATACTGTGCGATTCCACTTATATGTGGTATATACATTTGCCAAACTCATGGAGACAGGAAGCAGGATGGTGGCTGCCAGGAGATGGGAGGAGGGAGAAAAGGGAAATTGTCTAATGGGTACAGAGCTGCATATCTGCAGGGTGAAAACGTTTGAAGATGCTCCACACAGTGTGAGTATACCTAGCACCCCTGAGCTGTACACTTAGCAAATGGTTGAGATGGAAAACTTGACACTATCAATTATTTTACTACAGTAGAAAAAATAATTTAGGTGGCAAAAACAAACAAAAAGATTGGAAACCCAGACCTCAGTCTTGTGACCACAAAAAAGTAAAGTCTACTATCCACCTGCATTAGCTTGGAACAGGACCCTGCACTTCGAAAGACATCTTGATTGTAGACTTATGACATGCTGAACAGAGAACCCAGCTAAATGGTCCCTCCTCTTCAACTATGGAGCCACAGAAACTGTGACATAATCAACACGTGTTGTTTTATGCCACTAAATTTGTAATAATTTGTTATGTAATGTTAAGAAAACTAATACAGGAGGGGGCAGGTGGTGGCAGAGTAGGAGGACGTGTCTCACGCTGCCTCCCAGAACTAAACTGGAAATAAAAATAAAGAGGGGGAAAACTACCCAAAGTAAACTATTGAAGACTACCTGAAGAGGAGACTCTTAACCAAGGATGGGCAGAAACCACCGCGAGACTGGTAGGAAGGGTGGGGAGGCGAAAGGGGCTGGCACCACTCATACTGCGTCAGGCCAGTCTTAGGACATGGCTGTGGGAGCTTCCCCTTGAGAGGAGTAAAACCTGGACCCTGGCTGGGGCTCCCAAGCACAGAGTCTCAGTGCCTAACCCAGCGGTGAAAGGCCAGGGGGTTTTGGTCTGCCGGGGAGAGATGGAGCCCACTGGAGACAGAGCCACTATGTTTTTCTCCTTTCTAAGGGACTAAAGCACAGGTTTCTCATTAGCAGTCACTCCTGCCTGGGGCTTGGGCAAAGGGAGGGTGGTTCAGACTGGAGTAAGCTGAGGAGAGCTGGGAGTGAAAGACCTTGGGGACAGATATGGGGGAACAGCTGCTGGGCTGGGCGCATACCTCAATACTGTGACAGCCAGTTTTCCTGAAAAGAGAAAGCCCCTCCCAGAGGAAAAACAATTACTCCACCCTGTGGGAAACCACTCACCCTACCCTCTGGAAGCCTGCCCACCCCACCCTGAATCTTTTCTTTTTTTAATTGTAACCCCTGCTGAGTAGACAGCAACATAAGCAGGCTTGGGGTCTCAGAGACTGGCTGCAGGGCTTGGCCACTCCATACACTTTCCCAGGAGCCAGATTGGTGCTTCCCCTTCATGGGAGAGCCATAGGAACACCCTCCTGTTTTCCAGCAGACCCAAACTCTGGGCTCTGGAGGCCCCACCCACTAGCCTACTAGGTGCTTTACCCTGCCAAGTTCATGGAAACAATTTGGGACAGACTCAAGTGTGTGGCTGGGGCACAAGAGAACACACTCACCATCTTCCCTGAAGTCTGAATGGCACCACACACGGGAAATTCAGGGGCCCCATCCTCCTGATTCCACCAGAAGCTCTCCCAGAAACAGTCAGGTCAGCAGCTAGACTAAGACTGACATCAGGCCCGCAGGCAGAGGCATGTGGAGGCGGATTCTGCAGTGCCTTTGGTCATATGATGAATCATCCTGGGCCTTACATTGATAGAAGCCAGCCTTGCAGTGCAGCAAAGCCCACCCCAGGTGTAGCTAAACCCAGAGGAGATAGCCACAAACTGCGAATCGCCTGTAGCTTTGAACAGGCTGCTGAGGGCTGGACGTGGAAGGCATCTGACATTGGCTTACGCCAGCCTCATACAACATCAGGGTCATGTCCAAAAGAAGGACTCAGCACACAAAGCAGGCAAGCACTAAACTATACTGAGACAAATTCCACTCCATTCTTTTTTGTTATTTTTTCTTTTGCATAAATTTTTAATTTTTTCTTTTTCTTCCACTTTTCCCCTCTTTTTTCTCTATTTTTTCTTTCATATCTCTTATTTTACTCTCCCCCTTTCTTACTCCATTTATTCCTTCTTCTTTACTTTTCTTATTTGTTTTTTATCTTTCCCTTTCTCTCTTCTTTTTTTATGATTTCCTCTTTCTGTTCATTACTCTTATTGTTTCTCTTCCTTCTCTCACAACCGTTTTTCTTTCCTTTGGTTTTCTCGTAGTCCTATTTTTTTTTTAATTCTATTTCTCTTTCCATTTTTACTATTCTTTGCCCTTTGTCATTGATTTTGCTGTTGTTGGGGATCTCCCACCCTCTCTCTCTCTATCTCTTTTTTTTTTTGCTTGTTTTGGTTCTCTTTTGTTTTGCTTTGTTTTGTTTTGTTAGCACCTGTACAACAGTGCACGTGATGTGGAGGAGGTGAGCCTCACAGCCAGCCGGAGGGGAGCGTCCACCAGAGAATGGGTCAACAGCAATCAAGACCCAAATATAACAGGAGAGCCCACATAATCCACTCAGAGCCCACATAATCCACTCAGGGGACATTCCCACAGCATTCAGCTCAGGAGATCCAGGAGACTGCAGCACTGGACTCCTACCATATAAGCCCCTCCCCCAACAAAAACTGGGAGTCATAGCAGAACTGTCATACAGAGTAGCAAACAAAAAGCATTTGCTAAAATAGGGAGACAAAGAAACAATAACCAAATGAAAGAAAAGCAGGAATCCCCAGAAAAGGAGCTAAATGAAATTGAGGCAAGCAATTTATCAGACATAGAGTTCAAAGTAATGGTTATGAACTTGTTATGAACCTGTAATTCTCAGTAAGGAACTTTGTTCTCAGTAAGGAACTTCGTAGGAACTACATCGTCATGAAAAAGGACATAGAAACTATGAATAAGAGCCAGCTGGAAATGAAGAATGCAATATCCGAAATGAGGAATGTACTAGGAGGAATAGAAAGCAAGCTAGATGAAGCAGAGGATTGAATCAGCAATTTGGAAGACAAGGTGGAAAAAACATCCAGTCAGAACAACAAAAAGAAAAAAGGCTTAAAGAGAATAAGGATGGTTTAAGGGAACTTTGGGACAACATGAAACGTAAAAATACCCACATCATAGGGATACCAGGAGAGAAGAAAGTAAGCAAGGGATCAAGACCCTATCTGAAGAAATGAAGACAGAAAACTTCCCTAACCTGATGAAGGAAAAAGTCACACAATTTCAAGAAGCACAGAGAGTCCCAATCAAGAGGAACCCGAAAAGAGACACACGAAGACAAATCATAGTTAAAATAGTAAAGTTTAAAGACAAAGAGAGAATATTAAAGGCAACAAAACAGAAACAGTCAGTTACAAGGGAGTCCAATAAGACAGTCAGCGCATTTCTCAGCAAAAACACTTTAGGCCACAAGGGATTGGCATGAAGTATTCAAAGTAATGAAAAGCAAGGATCTGCAACCAAGACTACTCTATCCAGCAAGGCTACCATTTAAAATTGAAGGCAAAATACAGAGCTTCCCAGACCAAAAAAAAAAAAAAAAAAAAGCTAAAGGAGTTCATTTACACCAAACCAGCATTGCAAGAGATGTTAAAGGGAGGAACATAGGTATAAAAAATACAATGGCAATGAATAAATGCCTATCAATAATAACCTTAAATGTAAATGGATTAAATGTTCCAATCAAAAGACATGGGGTAGCTGAATGGATAAGGAAACGTGACCCATATATAAACTGTCTACAAGAGACCCACCTCAGAATAAAAGATTTACACAGGTTGAAAGTGAAGAAATGGAAAAAAGAAATTTTGAGCAAATGGAGATTAAAAAAATAAAAGCTGGGATAGTAATACTTATGTCAGACAAAACAGACTTCAAAACAAAGACCATAAAAAGAGACAAACAAGGTCACTATATAATACTGAAGGGGTCAATCCAACAAGAGGACATAGCTTTTACAAACATATATGCACCCAATATAGGAGCATGTAAATATATAAAGAAACTCTTGGTGGACATTAAGAAAGAGATTAGCAGCAATACATTCATAGTAGGGGATTTTAACACACCACTCACGTCAATGGATAGGTGCTCCAGACAAAAAATCAACAAGGGAACAGCAACCTTAAACGATACACTAGTGCAAATGAATTTAATTGATATTTACAGAACACTGCATCCCAAAGCTGCAGAATACACACATTCTTCTTAAGTATGTAAAGATCATTCTCAAAGACACACCACATGTTAGAATACATGACAAGTCTTAATAAATTCACAAAGATTGAAATCATATCAAACATCTGCTCTTACAACAATAGAATGACATTAGAAATCAATTACAATAAATATACTGAAAATCATTCAAATGCATGGAGGCAATAACATGTTATTAAACAACGAATGCATTAACAATGAGATCAAGGAAGAAATCAAAAGTTACTGGAAATAAATGAAAATGAAAATGAACACACAACAACCCAAAGTCTATGGGACATAGAAAAGCAGTCCTGAGGGGGACTTTCATAGCACTACAAGCCTATCTCAAGAAGCAAGAAAAATTTAACCCTACCCCTGAATCAAACGATTTAACCCTACACTTGAAAGAACTAGAAAAAGAACAGCACTGCTTTGCCCTGCACTGTCCCCAGGCCACCATCACTGCCAGCACACCCCACACCACCACACGTAGCCAACTGCTGGGGTGTTGAGTTGACTTTCTTCTCATTGGCCAGGCTGTGAGAGATGAAGAGGGGGCTGGAAAGCAGGGTACCTGTGACCTTGACCAGGGACACCTTGGTGTCTCTCCCCTTGCTCCCTACCCAAGGAAACTCATAGG
>PVJD01012831.1:0-37411 GCA_004026545.1 Mormoops blainvillei | reverse complement strand
TATTTGTCTTTTTAGGTCCAGCATGAGTCCTGGAACATAAAAAATGAACTCAATTGGTATATAAAGAATAAGTGAATGAGTGAATGAACAAACAGAGGAAAGGACAAATAGGAGCTGTCTGCAGAAGGGGAGAGTAAGTCTTAAAAACTACGCAGTCATAATTTAAAAGAAGGAAATTTTACCTTTTGTGACAATGGGGATGGATCTGGAGAGCATTATGCTAAATGAAATAAGCCAGTCAGAGAAAGACAAATACCACATGATCTTAGTCACATATATGTGGAATCTAATCAACGAAATAATTTGCCAGGACTGCTGTGGCTCAGTTGGTTGGGCAGCATCCCACAAAGCAAAAAGTTCACCAGTTCGATTCCCGGTCAGGGCGCGTGCCCGAATTGCTGGTACAGTCACCAGTCAGGGTGTATACGAGACACAGCTGATTGACATTCTCTCTCATATTGATGTTTCTCTCCCTCTCTTTCTCCTGCTCTTCCTCTCTGTCTAAAAATAAATAAATAAAATCCTTAAAAAATAATTTAGCAAACAAAATAGAAACAGAAGCATAGGTACGTAGAATAGGCTGACATCTGTCAGAGGGGAGGGGAGTTGGGGGACTGGGTGAAAAAAGGTAAAGGGATTAAGAAAAAATAGATATATATGATAGGTAGACACAGACAACAGTACGATGATAGCCAGAGGGAAAGACAGGTGAGGGGGAAGTGGAAGTGGGCAAAGTGGGGACAAACGGGGCCCAAGGGAGGCCTGCCTTTGGGTGGTGAGAGCGTGACACAGTGTGCAGGTGAAGTTCTATTGAGTCGTACGCTTGAAACCTGTATGGTTTTATTAACCAACATCACCTCAGGAAACTCAATTTAAAAAGTACATTGAAAAAAGGTAACAATGAGAGAGAAGATTGGTGTAAACCTATATTATTCTCAAGCTGCATGTGTAAGTTGGTCCAACATTGTGGCTCTCACGTGGGTTGGCCCTCTGTGGTAGCTGCAGGATATGGGGTGGTTAAAAAATGGTCATGTCACTGCGTGAAAGTTGTGTATATGTGTGTGCACCTTTAAAGTAATGTGGCCTGGATGTCTGGACCCCTTTCAGTTGACTCCAAATCACAAAAGCAAAGTTAAAGGTCCTCCATTACCTGTCAATCATACCAGCTAGAATCTGCTAGTGGCCCCCTTGAAATTCAGTTCAGTCCTTCTCTAAGACAATCCCCAGCCCTTTGATTGTGAATGGGATGACAGCGGGCTCCGGTTTCGCTCTTCTGTGTCCCTGCTCCTTATCCGTATTAGAGTTGGAACATAAAAGGAGAGGAAGATTCAGCAACCAGACCTTAAGAGGGCTTCACAGGCTGCCTTCCTGCACCCTCCTCTCTTCCCTCCGTGTGGGACCTCAGGGTGCGCTCACCAGAAGCTGCTGCAGAGTTTTTGCAAGAGCCACTGGTACCTGGTTCTTTCCTCTAAACCCGGCGTCTGCTCCACGTAAACCACCGAAAATCCCGGATGCCAAGTAAAGAGATGTTCCACTGGACACAGGTCCTGGATATTTCTTACCTCCGGGTTCTCTACCTCTTCTGTGCTGTCAGCCCCTTCAGAGATCTAGACTGAAGGGCACGCATGTCACTTCTCGGGGCAGCTGTGCGTGTGCCCACAGATGTGCTGACTGCCGGTCCAACCCCCTCCCGCCCTGCAGGCCTCTCTGAGCAATCGACCGCTCAGGCTCAGCCACAGGCAGCCCAGGGACCTGGCCGCGAACCTCCGTCCTCACGCTGACAGACGCGGTCTCGTGGCACAAAGACGGTGAAGTGAGAAGTCCTGGGTTCAGAACCCAGCTCCGACTCTCTCTAGCTTCATGGTGTAGTAATCATTTAAAAATTTTTTTTTCTGTATAGTATGATGTTTTGACATCTTCAAAAAATATTTCTGGCTGGGGAGAAGACTGCCCCTTCCTGGCTGGCCCGCTTCTAGAGAGAGCAAAGGACTCCGCCAGGAGGAGGCCTTAGGTGTGCGAACTAACCGGTCCTGAGCCCAGCTGCTCTATCAGGCCCTTCCACACCAGGAGGCAATAGTCATTTGTCTGCCTGAATCACCCCAAGGCCACCTGGCAGGCAAAGGGACCACCCCAGCAGCCTGAAGCCCAGTAAAATTATTCAGCCTAGCCAGTCCTCAGTTGCCCCCTTACCTTGCTTCACGCTCAATAAAGACAGTGGCCTACAGCCCCGCTCATTCCCACTTCTGCTTCCTGACCAAACATGGAGCTCTTCCTGTGGCTTTGCCTGCATGATGGGCTCGCCTCTTGTTTTCAGGGGAGTGGGTGTTACATTAAGCTTTTCTTTCGATGGCATTGACCTCTCAGCATCATCACTCAGCCACCTTCATAAATTAAGACCTGGACACAGAGCACGTGCTACTTAACCTCTCTGAGCCTGACATCCTTACTGCAGGGCAGAGCCACTATAACCACAGAACCAGCTCAAAATGCTCCTGTCCTGTTTAACGAGATACTGAGCTGCTCTTCAGAGACGACAGACTAAAGCCGTAAATCATGCGGCCAAAGCGTGCGCACAGGAGAGAACTTTGACCTTCCGCTGCATTGGAATCGTAGTCTCCCCACTCCCCTGCCCCTCGGCCCCCACCCCTCCACCGCAGAACCAGAGGACCAGGACAGAGCTGGAACTTGAATACCGAACCCCTTTCAGGAGTGAAGGCCTAATTGCCCAGGAAGCTCTGGTGCTGACGCCCTTTATCACGAATGGCCAGGCTCCACGTGCCTCCAATTAAACGTGCCCCGCCGGCGCTTCCGCAGGTCTGTTCCCCCCATACCTCTTAAAAACCTGCCCGAAACCTGGGCCGGTGGCTTTGGGTTTTTCTCCATTCTCCTGGGTGGCACCATTCATAATAAGACTGCACACCTTTCTCCACTGCCGTTCCCAGTGTTTCGTGTGTGGCTCTGCTAGCTGGGGGTGGATAAGCTCTCCCCTTCAGGGACACCCGCAGTCTCTCCTTTGGGGTTTTTAGAAGGATCAAAAGAGAGGACACGAGTGACCCTCCCAACACTGTGCTTGGCGCTCAGAGCACCTGCTCCAGAGCAGCTGCATCTGGATTAGTTCTGTCCCTGACTCCCCAGGAGCACCGTTTGCCACACTTCTGTCACATCACGGGTCCCAGAGACATAACGATGTTCTAGCTCACTGGGAGAAGGGGGTGAGGCCATTCGAACCAGAGGTTCTAGCTGCCTCAGACTTCAGCTTTCACCATATACCTGCAACCCCCTGAGCCCCCCCACCCCGCCCCCACCCCGTGTGCCACCAGACCCATGCTGGGGCAGTGGCAACTGCGTAGCATAAGCCTGGGGTGGAGTGTGATCTCTGAGACAGGGCTGCCTGCCGCGGGTCCTCAGCACCCCCTACACTGTTCTCAACGTGGCATCCGTGTCTAATCCCGGGGACGATTTCAGGCACGTAGTTAGCCCTCTATCGATGTTAACTGTCAATAGCTTTATTATGACCCTAATTTCAACCAAGCTCGAGCTAGTTGTAGGAAAAGTACAAATTTGTTTTCCTGTCCATTACTTTTTTCAAAATGCAATGCCAAATTTCCTCTTTATGTCTCTTATTAATGCCTCTGTCAGATCCTTTAGTTTTCTGGTTACTTCCTAATATTGAAGAGTCCAGGGTCACTGAGTCGCATTCCAGTTGGTGCTCACCTCTTCACCCCTTCAGAAATGGCTGGTTCTTAGTGTGAACAAGTACAGAGGCATCTCTTCTTACTCCTTCTCCCTTCTTCCTTCTCCTCTGGTGTGTGGGATTTGCGTGCAAGGTGGGGGGGAGGAGGAAGCATGTTTTGTTTTTGCTTTTTTTTTTTTTTAAGATTTTATTTATTTATTTTCAAAGAGAGGGGAAAGGAGGGAGACAGAGAGGGAGCGAAATATCGATCAGTTGCCTTTTGCATGTCCCCAACTAGGAACCTGACCCGCAACCCAGGCTCGTGCCCTGACTGGGAATCGAAATGGCGACCCTTTGGTTTGCAGGCCAGCGTTCAGGCCACTGAGCCACACCAGCCAGGGCTGATTTTTTTTTTTTAAGGTAGTTGATGCTACAGCAGCTCTCTCTCAGCTGCCCTGGTGGCTCCTGGTGGTTTTCTCCTGTCCAGCATACGAGAGGAGAGGGTGGGGGACAAATGAGTGAGTTCTTTGGGAGAAGCCATGAGGGGCTTTCGGTGGGAGTAAACTCTGCCTGAACTCCTTGGGCTTCCTTTAGCTTCTGCTCCTTTGGGGATGAAAGTTCTCACTGCGCAGGGATCCCTTATGCCCAGCAACCATCCAGGTCAGAGTAACAACAAGGCTGTTTAAGCCAGGATGCTGGGATCCGTCGCATCCTTGCCATGGCAAACCAGGGGCACCGGCCGGCCCCTGCTCGCCCCGCCACCCACCATCACCTTCCAGCTCACTGCCCACCACAGTCGCCTTCTTCACAGGAGCAGGGAACAGCAGGTGTCCGACTGTAGCTGGATGTCTGGGCTTGGGCTATTTGAGGACCCCTCAGCTTCCGCCGATAGCTCCTTTGGTGCAATTCATTTCCTGATGCAGGGTGAGGGGAAGCATGACAGACAGAGAAGAAAGTCATAGCGTTCTCCTCCCAGGGCCACCAGTACCCACAAGTCCCTCCCAGGATTCCCGCTGGCCTCTTGGCGGGCGATGACAGGGGGGCCGGGTCCAAGTTCTGGGGCATCTGACCTACTGGGGGGTTCTCTTTAAAATGTGAAAACCTGACTCAGCCATAAAAAGGAATGAAATCTTACCCTTTGCAGCAAATGGATGGACCTAGAGGATATTATGCTAAATGGAATAAACCAGTCGGAGAAACACAAATACCATATGATTTCACTTCTTTGTGGAACCTAAAGAACAAAAAAAATGAACAAACAATATTGAAATAGACTCATAGATGCAAAGAACAGACCGATGGTTGCCAGAGGGGAGGGAGATTAAAGGGTGGGTGAGAAAGGTGAAGGGACTAAGAAGTACAAATGGGTAGTTACAGAATCGCCATGCGGGTGTAAAGTACAGCACAGGGAATATAGTCAGTAATAGTGTAATAACAACGTATGGTGCCAGGTGGGCACTGGAATTATCGGGGGACCACTCTGTAAAGTGTACAACTGTCTGATCGTTATGCTGCACACCTGAAACTAATACAAAATAACATTGACTGTAAGCTATAATACAAAAACATGAGAACTCATCATTCCCAGTCTTGGAACTTGACTCATAACTGTTAGGAAAGAGCAACTGTCCTCCTCCCTGGGACTCCCTGTGCCCATTTCAGGAGGCGTAGGAGGGACATGCGCTGCCTGAGGCTGTCCCGGGTGCGCCCAGCTGGCCGATGTCCTCCTCGCCCACTCGCACCCTTCCCATCCCTGCCCTTTGCACCGTCTGACTCTTTCCCTCCCTTGTCTCTGCAAGAAGTAAAAAAGTGTCACTCAGAAAAGCCTTAAGTAAATAAAGATTATAATCCTGAGGACAAAAAAAAAAAAAAAAGAAAGAAAAAAAAAAGCCAGGGCAGAGTGGAACGTAAATGAAGTCATAAAGCAGCAGGGAGAGGCAGGGACAGAAAGACAGTCATGTAGGGGAATTGGCATGAATTGTTGCAGAAGTGAAGTGGAAGCTGATTAACACAGATTTTGTAACATCACACTCCCCTCTCTGTTATCATTCAGCCCAGGTGACATATTAGTCGGCACAGGCTAGACATTTTCATATTAAACCTTCCATTCCATGAACACAGGATGTCTTTCCATTTGTCTGTGTCTTCTTTAATTTCTCCCATCAATTTTATGTAGTTTTCAGCGTACACATTTTCCTGTCTCCTTGGATAAGTTTATTCCTAAGCATTTTATTCCTTTTGATGCTATTGTAAATGAGATTGTTTTCTTAACTTCCTTTTTGGATCGCTCATTATTAGTGTAAAATATGCAGCTCATTCTTGAGTTCGTATCCCATGCTGAGTTTGCATCCTGCGACTTTACCGAGTTTGTCGATTAGTTCTAACAGTTTTGGGTGTGTGTGGAGTTCTTGGGGCTTTCTCCCCAGGCTTTCCTCTTGGGCAGCCAGCTTTTCCATCCCCTCCGCTTTCAGTTGCTCAGAGTCTGGAACCAAGCGCACTTCGGCTTCAGCTTTTCAACGTGTCCTCTCTCCCCTTCTTATGCTATAGTATCCGCATGACAGCTGGTGTACTCCTCGTAAAGGATTAGTCAAATCAGTGCTCTCTCCCTCTCTCCTTCTCTCATTTAACACTCTCCAATGGCTTCCTAGTGCTCTTAGAATGAACTCGGGAGTCTTGTTCATTTGTCGAACAGCCCCGTCAGCCCCCATGGACCTGGTGTTAACCCCTCCCCCGGCATCACCCTTGGGCTCTTGCTCTCGGCCTCTGTCTCCAGCTCCACTGGCTACGCTGAGCAGGTGCTGAAGTCGTCCTTGCCTCAGAACCTTTGCACGTGGTATTTCTTCTCTAACGCCTCTCTTCTGGCCCCTCATACAATGATGTCTTCTCATTCGTCAGCTCCAGATCAAATACCTGAAGTCTGTTCACTTGATTGTCAGACCAAGCCACTCCAGGACCCTTAACAGCTACTGAGCAACATAGTGCCATGCTAACTTTTTAAAAACCGATTTCCCATTGTAACTATTTCATGGTCGCTTACTTGATCGTAATCTGTTTCTCCCCCAATAATGTACGCTCGTTGAGGACAGCAATTTTTGGGTGACCTGTTGTAGCCCCAGTGCCTAGAACACTGCCAGACATATATTCGGTGCTTAGTAAATCATTGATAAGTGAATAAAAATGTGAGTTACTACCAGGAAGCTTCACTATAAGTTCAAAGCTGAGCATCCATGAGCTGACTCTTCTGGTGGCAAGTAGATAGCGCAAGACAGACCGATAAAGCCTCTCTTTCTTATCTCTGCGCCTATAATTGGGTGAGTAGTTCGGGGCCTGCTTTGAAAACTGAATCACATTAAATTCGGGGAGGGAGGCGGCAAGAGGCTTGTGCTGCATTTCCTATTCAGCTTTGCCAAAAAGCCCTCCAGTGGGCATACCAGGTGTTTGCCATCTATTAAGTAGTGATTACTATAATTGTTATTCTTCTGTTGTTCCTAATGTTTAGGTCCCTCAGTAATATCTGGGCATTTCTATGCCTTAGATGTAATAACATCCTAGTAACGAAACCCTACAATGAATCAATAGTGTATTCGTGCCTGATCTGGAGCCAGGCTGGTAAATGTACAAGTATTTGGGGCCAAAGCACCACTTGGGGAGATCAGAGCTCGGAACCCAGGTCTCTGAGCCAACTCTGGCTGGGCTTAGACTGTGGCAGCGGCTCCGATAATGGGATTTAGCGGGAGAGAGGGATGACTGGGGTCAGATGCAGAGTGTCCTGGCACTCACACTGGCTTCAGCTTTGGGTGCAGGATACAGAGGTTTTCCGTGGAGTGAAGGGAAGTGGTTTCATTATTCCCAAACCTCAGGGTACATGTAGGGGAGGCAGGTCTCTTACCAGAAGGAAGGGCAGGGAAGGCTCACTTCAAACAAGTTTTAGTAACAGACCATATGCTTGTGACTGTTGCTGTGTAGCTAATTCTCCCTATCAGTGAGAAGGGACTCTCAGGTTTTTCTAAAGAGACATCCAAAAATCAAGACAAGAGATGAAAGAAAGGGCCCTTGTTGGTGTGGTTCAGTTGGTTGGAGAGTCATCCCATAACCAAAAGGTTGTGGGTTCAGTTCCTAGTCAGGACACACACCTGGGTTTTGGGTTTGGGCCCTGGCGAGGGGACATACAATCCCCAGTCTGGGCACATATAGGAGGCAACCAATTGTTTTTTCCCTCTCACATTGATGTTTCTTTCTATCTCTTTAAAAAGCAATGAAGAAACATCTTTGGGTGAAAATTAAAAAAAAAAAAAGACAGATGAAAGAAAGGGATGTGCATCCTATCATTGGACTAGTGAATTAACTAGGGCGGGAAGAATTAAGAATCATAGGAAAGACAAAGTGTCAGGGAAGAGTTCGACATGAGACTTGGCACTGTGATGGGGGCTGGATCAGCAGAGATAGGGAAAAACTACATGACCTTGGCCTTTGTGGGACTTACCATCTCTCAAGGGAGGAGGTAGGCATTAATCAAACAATTACCAATGCAATTTTGAAATTATAATGTTGACAGATGCCGTGAAGAAGGAAACCTATAATTTGGAGATGTCGTTGTCCAGGAGTACAGAGAAGAGACCCCTGAGCTAAGCTATGGAGGATGAATTTGAGCAAATCTGGAATGCGGGAGCACTTCAGGCAGAAGGAATAACGTGTGAAGAGAGTGCGGTGGCAGAAACCGAGTGATAGGATAGACTGAGAGTTGTCTCAGAATTCAAGTGGACATTAGGAGAGCGATTCAGGATGGAGAGAGACATGATATATCAGTTACGTGTTGCTCCGTAAGTCACTGCCCCAAACTGGACAGCTTACACCAACGTGTACCATCTCACAGTTTCTGTGGGGCGAGCCTGAGCGTTGCTCGGTTGGGTGCCCTGCCTCCAGGTCTGCTACAAGGCTGCGGTTAAGGCGTTGGCCGGAGCGGCAGTCCTCTCAGGGCTTGATGGGGGAGGATCCATTTCCAACTCGCTCATACAACTGCCGGCAGGAGTTCAGGGTCCCAGGTGCCCCTGGCCAGAACCATCCGTAGCCTGCGCTGTGGGTCTTTCCATAGGGCTGTTTACCAAATGGCAACTGACTGCAATGTGGCAGCTGGCTTTCCTCCGAAGGGGGGAGGGGCAGGAGGAAGGGGGAGAGAGACAAAGGCAGAGAGAGAAAGAAAGAGAGAGAGAGAGAGAAAGGGAACCAGAGCCTTTTTAAAGCCTAGTCTCAAAACCGACACCCATCACTTTTGTCTCAGTCTGTTTGCTAGAACGAGCTCTCCAAGTCCAGTCCGTGAGCTATGGGAGGGTCATCTTGAGACCACCTAGCACACACATGGGACTCAAAAGGCCTTACGGAGCTGAGATTTCCTTCAAAAAGCAATGGATAACCATTAAGTAGTTTTAAGTAACCAGATGACAAGATCAGATAAATTTTTGAAGAAATAGGCTTTGTTTTTACTGATCAAGACTGATGTAATCTTTTAAAATTTTCCTTATTTTGTAGATATTTTACAATTTTGGCTTTACTTTTCTCTTGGCACAAGGGTTGTTAAGAGAGAGTTTAAATATTCTAGGTAGCAGGTCTTTTCGTCTTTCCCTTCGTTGTTATTTTATGTTTATTGCCTTGCATTCAGGAAACGCACTCTTACTGTTTCTACTCTTTGAGGCGTTCCATGGTCACTTGAATAGATTTAATTCCCTTTCGATTCTGACATATTCTTCTGTGTCCTGTGCATCTTGTTTATTGTGTTGTTTGGTGTGTCCCTGTCCCTGCATGGCTTTGTCCTAATTCATTTATCGAGCACCAAGAAAGGTGCATTAAAACCTCCAACTCGCCATACAAATATTGATGCTCTGCTGTTCAATGTGTAACAGTTCATGAAAGACATTCACTGTGTTATAAACTACATCCTTATT
Source organism: Mormoops blainvillei (assembly GCA_004026545.1). NCBI lineage: Eukaryota > Metazoa > Chordata > Mammalia > Chiroptera > Mormoopidae > Mormoops > Mormoops blainvillei. Next base: position 27,799 of record PVJD01012831.1, on the reverse strand, counting down.
ATGATAAAGAAGCCTTCCTTGCCCAATGCAATAAGTTTTTCACATTTGTTTATTTATACATCTGTTTGTTGTTTCATTGACTACGCCTCTATTTTTAATTCTCCATATCAGTTTATTTTAGATACCTCTCTTGGGTTTTGCTTTTTGGCACAGTCTGCTAATATTTAATAAAATAAAAGATTTTAAACGGTGAGTTTATTTGGTTTAAATTTATTGATGAGACAAATTACCTTATTTTTGTCATCTTGTTTTTGTTTTTTTTTCCTTTCTATTCTTAATGCTTCAGAAAAAGAAAAACAACAAACTTCTATTTTGTAACACTTGTTTTCTTTGTTTTAACTTTCTTTCCCTTCTGGTAACTTAGAAGTTTATAAACACTTTTGTTTTGTTTTGTAGCGGCTACCTAATAATATTTTCTCAGGTTTCACCTTCAACTCATATCTAATGACCCCCGCTACATAAGATAAGGAACTTAGTACCCCTTAATACACTTCCCCTTCCCCTGTAACTTCTTTCCCCTTGCTTTTCCTAACCCCTGATTTGATTTGGTATATCATCTTATAACTTCTCTTGTGATTAGCCTGATAAACATGCTAACATGTACATAACCCTATTATTTTATGTGTTGACCACCCTGCCTCGCACACTGTGAGAAACAAGCACGTCGACCTGCGCATACGGCCCCTGCTTTCTCCCCACGTTTCAGCTCATGAGCGTGGTTAATTACAGGACTGCACATTTCCCCTCGCTATCCAGCTTTAGTTGGACATTACACACCGATGCGCAGAGCATCCTATTCCTTTGGGGCTACGTTCACCTCACGATGAGCTGGACATTATCTCCCAGGTTTACTGGTTCCTTTGGGAAAGGCTCTAGGGCCTCTACACCCTGAGTTTTCGAAAATTCACAAATATTTTTGTGGCTTTTAGAGGTGAATTGCAGTTACTATGCCCCTGTACACACCACCCCAAGGATTCGTAGTCGGTGTTTCACGGTTTTGCAGCATTGACTGTTGCCGCAGGTTACCTCAGCACATGCCCAATTTTGATTTAATCTTTGCATATGATTTGATTTTCTCTTGTGAGCGTGTGTGTGTATGAGGGTGTGTCTTAGGTACCTCTAAGGTGGCCCACAGTGCCCTCCTCCTTTTAGCATTCAGTCCCTTGTAAAGTCCCCGGCCCTTGGGTATGAGCTGTACCTAGTGATTCGCTTCTAACAAATAGGATGTGGCCAAAGCAGTGGGATATCACTTCCGACATCAGGTTCCAAGAACCTGTGACATCTGACTTTCTTCTCTCTCGCTCCCTTACTGACTCATCTTGAGTAGGGTTACCAGATTGAGAAAATAAACACCCGTAATTCCCAGATAAATGTGATTTTCACAAAAGTAATGAATAATCTTTTAGTGTAAGTGTGTCTCATTTAATCTTCAGGACATACACAAGGACCATTCATCGTTAATCTGTAATTCAAACAATTGGACATCCTATATTTTATCTGGCGTCTCTAGCCCTGGTAAGTCAGCTCTCATGTGCGGAGCTGCTAAATGAAAATGCCACGTGGCGAGGGCCTGAGCATGGCCTCCAGCCGACAGCCGGGGGAGAGCTGAAGCGCTCGGTCCACCAGCTGCCCAGGACCTGATTCCGCTGAGAACCGTGCGATGAGCTTGGAAGGGGCTCCTCCCCCCGGACTGAGTCTTGAAATGACTGCAGCTCTGACCAAGCCCGTGGCTGCTACCTCATTAGAGACCCTCTGCCAGACACGCCAGCTACAGAAACTATGCAGTAATAGATGTTTGGTTTTTTTAAGTGACTGAGTTTGGCGGTAATGTGTCATGCGTGCATCAATAGCGTTAAAGGGAAAACCACAGGCCCAAAATGGAGTCACTCGTGCTAAAAAACCAGTGATACCAAACCTAGACTTAATACGTGGTGTAATTGCAGCTTCATCTTCTCCCGGTCTGGAGTTTCCTGGTCAGGCACCACGAAAGTAATCTGTCCCATGGACCTTCTCCATCCTCCCATAGAAAAAAGAGGCAACCTGCATGATAAAAATCTTTTTCATTATCTCCCCACTCCGCAAAATGTTCCAGCCCCACCCTTCTTCCTACAGAAACTTTCCATTCTGTGTAGCCCCTTGGACTGTCCGTCCAATTGCTACGTGGGATGCTGCCCAATTCATGAATCGTTTAATTAAACCAATTAGATTTTCACATTTACTCGGTTGCATTTTGTTTTTGAACAATAGATTACATATATTTGTACTAAACATACTACATACATGTGTAGCCTATACTACATATAACTACTATACAGGGTGTGTTGATAGAACTTTTTCTTAACTGGAATTTTCCCCAAATTTATTAGGATATTATTTTGTTGCTAGTAGTTATTTGTTGGTCTCTTAGTCTCCATGGGAGGGATCTTTACGGGCACTGAGATTTTGCCCCTTATCTTTGAATAGCTTTCCTGATCTGTTTTATCATCTTTTTTTTCTTTTAAATTCTTTTCCAATTCACTTTGCGCCATATTCTCAACCTCATTTTCCATGTTCCTGACTATGTTTCTGCATCATCTGGTTTCCTTTTTTCCTGCTTTTGGTGTTAACCATCATCCCTGAAATTGTTGAGTTTCTTTCTTGAGTTTTTGAAGCACACTTTCCATCCCCTTCTATTATTCTTATTCTTTCCCGAGCCCTTATACCTGTGAGCTTTTGTTTCATGCAGAACATTACGTTTTTGATGTCATGTTGAACTCTGGTCAGACTTTGTATGTGCCCGGATCCATTTTTCCAAGGTGTGTCTTTTGTTACGTTACCCTCCCCCCACCTACACACATGGGATCGTTTGGTTTCTTTTTGATCGTTGCTCTTCGTGGGATGGAGTTCCTTCCTCCTGGGTGAGGGGTCGCAGGACTAAGGAGCGGCGGTGAACAGCCCAGAGCTCTGGCTGCTCTCTCTAAGAACTCTTCCTTTTGCATTTTCTCTTGTCCTAGACAGGCAGGTTTCCTGGCCCCAGGGGGACTCTGAGGTCACAGTTGTTTTGGTGGGGGTGACCCAGACTTTAGTTCTCTCCAGCAGTTCAGAGCAGTGGCTTTAAATATGTTTCCAGGCTTTTGGTGTCTCCCCAGTTAGCCCCACTTCCTCCTATCCCATAGTGCCAACTCTCAGGGAAGTGTCCTCGGCTGTCCGCACACCCCAAACTCACATTTCTAAACAAAGGACCATGGCTCTGTCTACCTGACAATCCCGTGCTCTGCCCACTCCATCCCCGAACCTCGGCGGCAAGAGCTTTTGCTCACCGTGAGGGAATTTGCCCGTGTGTGTTATTCCTTACCCGCGAGTGGCAGTTTGAAGTTATGAGCATATCCTCATTTCATCAAATATGTAATTTTTCTTCTGTTCCTCATTCTCTTTGTCAGGTAGCTTCAAGGAAAAAAAGAGAAGCAGAGGTGGTTTTATCTAATCATAAAGAAAAATACACACATTATAAAAAATTTAAACTACACACAAATAAAGAGAGGAAAGGTAAAATGCACAATGAATCTATGCCCAGAATATATTATATCCTTAGGTATATAAATAATAATTTATAACAAAATTCACTGTTCGTAAGCATATATGCTTATTAAAACTTACCTTGTACTTCCTTCCATGTCAGCGCACACAGACACAGGCGGCCTGTGTATGAACAGACACACTCGTACACTCAGTTCATTTTTCTGGAAATGGAAGCTTTGACTTTGTCGTCACCACTTGGGATCACTGCAGTATAGGCCCTTAAAAAATATATTCACAGTGTTGGATCGCTGACAAAGCCGTTCCCTTCCCTTCCCATTCCCTGGAGTCAGGACGTGGATCTGGCCACAGACTCTTACAGCCCACAGTCCTAATGCCATAGCACGCCCACCAGCCTCTAATTTCCTGCTGAATTTCATACCGCTCTGTCTCCCCCTGGGTTGCTGTCAGGGCACCTGGAACCACCTTGATGTCTGCATAAAACCGACACTCTGAGGCTTTTCCCAGCACCTTTGCGGCCTTCCTGGCATGCTTCCTTCAGCCACTGTGGACCAAAGTTATCTGCTCTAAGGAGAAACAGCAGCAACAGAGAGAGAGGGAGATTGGGTGGAGGAAAGAGTTTGCGAAGTAACGCTTAAAAAAAGCCAGCATCTCCTTTGAGCACTTACTGGCCTTTACCGTCTGGCTGATATGCAGTGGGAAAAATAATTCTGCATTACTCAGAGTTTTTAATGAATACTTGTCTATGTTTTAAATATTAAGTACTTCAGAGGTGAACATCACTTTTATGAATCAATGCTCCCCAAGGCAGTGTTTGAAAGGTATGAGTCTGAGGTTAACTTTTCCCAGAACCAGGTCCTGAGACAAGAGCTTGAGCACAAGTGGCTTATCTGGCAGGTGGTCCCACGAGGCCTGGGAAGGGGAGGGTGGGGACTGGAGAAGGAGGAAGCGATGCTGTGCTAAGGAATGGGTGCTGCTGCGAGCAGCCAGGACTCAGTCCCACCGGGGGAGTCTGGGAGCCAGGACTGAACATGCCTCCAAGTTATCCCACTTAAGAGCTAGGAAGCAAGGGTGTTTGTCCTCGAACTCCCATCTGTCATTGGCTAAGGGCCGTTCCTGAAGGCAGAAGCTTGCATGTCCTTGCCTGCTCTGAGTGGGTGGAAAGAAACTTCGTGAGTAGAGAACTACCAGCACTTGCTGTTGGATGCCGTTGAAACATAAAGTGGCAAGAGGTGTGCTCAGGGAGCCAAGGGTGTCTGCTAGCGTTGACCCCGGCGCCGCTCAGATCCCTCTGTTCATTCTGCCCCGACACTGCCCCTTCAAGAAGATATGATCACGATTTTTAAAAAATGACTTACAACAAGAGGCTTGGCCAGACAGGCTATCTCTGCTGCGGGGTTGGTCCCAATTAAGCATCTCTTTCCTCTACCTTTTATTCCAGATAAAAGGTAGCGCCCTCAGCCTCAGCCAGCACTCCATCCTTGAGGAGTCCGAGCTTCAGATTTCCTGGACCCTTGTAAACCCTTCATTGCTGCAATTTCCCAGTTCATTATCATCACCAGGCATGAATGCACCAAGAGGCAGCCCAGTCAATCCACTGAGTTCCAAACAATTATTTATGCTTCTATTTCCTCCCGATGATAATGGTCAATTACCCCTGCCAGGGTAGTAAATTCTTTCTTTGCCTGGTAATCTACTGAAGTGAGAAGCCCAAGAGAGTCAGTTATCAGCCATAGCTTGAGGTACATAGAAAACTTGCAGTTTCTCCTGGTGGATCTATCCCCTCCACACTAGTAACTAGTACCTCTCCCTCAGAAGATCCAAGAGTTATGGGGTCAGGAAGCACAATTTCCCTGGCAGAGGTGTTGAGAAAAGCCACTTCTACTCCCACCTCTGGACACAAGAATATAATACCTCTTAAAGGACAGCACCCAAACTCTTTGGAGATCTCCTTCAAGCTGGCGAATTAGCTCAAACTTTAAGGGTTTGTTCCAATATTCTATTAGTCGAGCCACTTCTGGATGAAGTCGTACATGACAAGGCAAGTGGATCCCATGATTATGAGCCTATTGTCACAACTCCTTTGCCTTAAGGCAGGTCCCTTGGTCTTAGGTGACATTATTCAGGATCCCATATTGGAAAATCAGACTCCATGAGCCCTTGCCTTGTGATGCTGACTGACGCACTGTGTCTGGGAAAGCAAACACATACCTGGGACGTACACTAATTCTACTAGAATAAATTGTTGCCCTTGCTAGAAAAGAATGGTTGCAGTGTAATGAGCTTGACGTCTAGTGGCTGTCGGTCTTCTGAAAACCGGAGGCTTCGGGTCGGGCTGGGCTGCCCTCAGACCAGGACAATCAGTAGCAGCAGCAGCTAGCTCAGCCTTGGTGATTGCGAGCTCATGCTGTGTCCATGAACACCTTTCATTATGGATGATGGGCTCATTTTGTGGGCACTGGGTGGCTGAGGACAGAGGCTGACCCTAATCTACAGGTCAACCCATGCACTTGGTTTTTCAGTCACTTGTCAGTGGTAGATGCTTTCTAGTTCATTGACAGGAAACGCAGGGAACTGTGTACTTTATATCCATTCCTCTATGTCTACCCATAACCTCCTACCCTTCCCCAGGTTCCTGGTTTATGTTTTTCTTGTCCCCTCCACCCCAGGCCCCTGACAATCAGCCAAGACATTTGCCACCACTGAGGAATCTATATACATCCTTCCCTCAGGCCACTTCTCTGTCCATGCAGAGTTGACGGCATGGTGTATGCTCTAAGATCTGCCCTCCGAGAGGATCTGCCCTACCCTCGTTTTGGGACCACCCTTGTGTTGGGCTGTAGTGTGGCAGCCCTCTAATCTCTGCCCACACCCATGCGTGCAGCTAATCCCTTGATGCAATGCAATGCAGTGCAATGCAATACAATATAATAACTACATAACAAGAACCTACATTTGTGTAGATCTGTTCCAGTAAGTGTACGAAAATGCCTAACAAGACTGCAGCAGTTGAGGCTACCATTTGGTTATTCTTACAGTGGTTTCCCATCATCCTTTATGGTCCGCCTGGTCTTTGCAAGGAAATGGAGATATGGGAGCCAATGTCTCCTTAACCTTTCAGTCTTTTGGTGCAGCTCTGCTTTCTGACGTCTCGGCTCGGATGAGTCTTGTGTCTAATTTACTATCTTGACTGGAATGGTGAACAGTTTCAGGGGTTTCCACTTGACCCTTCCACTATAATGGTTTTCACTTTGCAGGTCAGGAACCCATGTGAGATTTCTTCCAGCCGCTAAGTATATTCACCCCAATTAAGCACTCAGAAACCATGAAAATTATCACAGTGCAAGGTGGGAGACTTATTGGTATTTATGAAATGGACTTAGGCCAAACCCCCATTTATCACCTGGTTTTTACACACCCACTCTAAGGTTTCTATGGTCACAGTGTCAGCTCAAACCCTGAACCAACAGCCCTTCCAATAATTGGGTGATCCCCTTTCTGCAGTGCACCCTATGTGGCTATTTCTCCTTTTGCAGGGTAGGCCCCTTTGGAGAAGAACTGAGGGATTAAGAGCCATGTATTTTTTTCTGAGGTTTTGTAGGATTTTCTGCAAGAGGGTTAGTCTCTCAGTCACAGTACCCGGGATCTGGGAACTGACTCAGATCTGAAAACCAGACGAGGGATTATTGTATTCCATTGAGCTGCCAACTTCAGCATTCTAGTCCTTTGTTCTTGGCCTATTTTGACTATGTAAGTCAAGAAATACCCTCGTTGGCTCCTCAGCTAGCTCCCCCTAGCAATGCCACGGTCTATCGGTCTTTGCCACCGGGCCCGGCAGCTCGGGGTTCCTCATCGCTATACCAGCTCTGTGTCCTTTGTGGTCGTTAAACCCACCTCGACTCTGAGGGCTGCGAGCCACGCCTTGCACCTGCAACTCTGGAACTCAAGTCGGGTCCCCTTCAGTAGCACATTCCTTATCCCTTTAATGAAGATATTTTCCTTTGGACCCTCCCAGGAAATATAGTCTGCTGGTGAGTTGTCTGGTCTTCCTTAAAAATCCATTCTCATATATAGACCCCTGAGCCCATTGACATCTTCCTCAAAATTCTGCCAAGGCACTTCCAATATTTCTGCTTCATGTTCTGTATAACATCCTTATTCCTAAGCTTCAAGGAAAAAGAAAAACAAACATTCCAGCAATATATTTTGCCCAGCTCCCATTACCTTCACTGGGATGTTAAGCGTACCGTCGTTGGAGGGCATGTCTTTATCAATAAACTTTCCACCCTCAGGCTTATATTTTATCTCCTTTGGCCCAGCACCCTCCAGAGCCCAGCTATGTGCTCAAGAATCACTCCGGCGCTCATTAGCCACCCTCCTTTAGAAAGCCATCACTTTCTTCTCATAGCAGCAACAGCACTGCCCTGCTTGAGTCAGGCTGAAGCTTCGTTATTGGTCTTGAAACAATGAGAGTGAGCAGAGGCAGATCTCGAGAAGGACAAGCTTACTGTTCTAAGGCGTCCTCCTCAGGAGTCCCCTTTGCTAGTCTCCAGGCAATTAGGTTGATCTCCTCTGGCAAGAGGGTGAAGGCCACTTCCATTGACCCATCTATGGAGTCAGAGGAACCGAAGTCCTCAATAATAAAAGGAGGCACACGGGGTCGTGCATTCAGCCTCCTTTATAATTGCGCTCCTCTTACAATAAAGCCTTCGGCCTGATTTTCAGCACAGGCCGCCTTCTGCCCACAGGAGATGAGAGTCCCTTTAAATACCACCATGGATAGCTTCTGGCATTCTTGCCTTGTCCTTAGTGGGTAAGTAGTTGATCTGAGTTTGTTATTTTCTTCCTGTGGGGCTTCTATGGCAGTAAAAACCACCCAACTTTATAATCCTTGTAATTACTACCGTGCTTTTATCTTTCAAGCACCAGAACTTTCGAATAAGTGTGTGCATCCCCTTCTACCTATTATTCGATCCAAATAAGCCACAGGTTAGAATCTTAGTAAATGTGAAGCATAATGAAGATTTCGACCAAACCCCTCTACCATCAGAAGTGGACACAGGGTCCTTGGTGTCATGTGGCTGAAGTGGGACCCAACTTCGGAAGCCCATCCTAAGGGTCTCCTTCCCAGCATCGCTTCTTTTATCAACCAGCTTGGGCTGGGTTTTCCCCAGAAATAGATTTGGAGACAAAAATGTAAGTTTAAGTTTTTCATGAGGGTGGTTATCCCAGGAAGTCTGCTAGGGGATGGGGGAAGGCGACAGGGAGGGGGAAAAGCCAACTGAGGTTATGCTAATGAGGAAGTTACTTCTCTAGACAACTCAGACTAAATCTTAATAGGAATCTCAAATTTGTTCTCCCTCCAAAGGTCAAGGAAACTGCAGTGTTTACCCTCTAACTCCTCTATATCCCTGGACAATGGTTGTCCCTTGAAGTATTAACTGGCCTTTTGTGGGGGCTGAAGAAAAGCCCTTAAATCAGGGGCCAGCCAACTTCAGCCTACAGGTTAATTCCAGTCCACCAGCTGTTTTTGTAAATAAAGTTTTATTATATTTTGCCTATGGCTGCCTTCCCACTACAGAGAAAGGGTAGATTTATTGTGAAAGGGACTGTATGTCCTGCAAAGCCTAAAATATCTACTACCTGGCCTGTCGCAAAAATATTTTTGCTGACTCCCACTTTTGAGAGTCCCAGTGCTTGCTGGTAGAACGCCATCGGCATATTCCCAAGCCCCGAGTCCTACGGTGGAACGGATGGGCGTCGTGGACATGTACCACAGTTGACTAAACTACCCATTTTTGGTAGTTACTTAAGACTTTTTCCCAATTTTCGCTTTTGTAGAATTCTGCACACACACACAAAAAGCATCTTATATGTCTATCTTTGCACATTTTTAACATATTTTTTCCAGTTCTTTTTTTTTTACAACTTTATTAGGGTACAATTGATATACCAAGAAATACTGCACATATTTAATGTATACAATTTGATTAATTTGGAGATACACATACATTCATGATACTATCACAATCATGGCAATAAGCATATCCGTTACCACCAAGTTTCCTTGTCCTTTCGCTTTGTTTTTGTGTATGGGGGTGTAGTAAGAACACTTAACATGAGCTCTACCTTCTTAATAAAATTTTAAGGGCACAATACCACCTTGTTAACTATATCCACAATGTTACATGGCGAGTCTCTAGAACTCATTCCTCGTGCATCACTGAAACTTTATACCCATTGAACAATGCTTCTCCAACTCCCCCACCCCCTGGAAATCACGCTGCATTTTCTGCTTCTATATGCTTGACTATTTTATATGTCTCATATATAAGTGCAATATTTTACACAATGGATACCTAAAAATGGAGAGTTGGGTTCGAGTACTATGCATAATTTTAGATTTGGTAGTATGGCCAAATTAACCTCCAAAATTACACATTTTAACATGCCCTGTGTATGAAGATTCCTGTGGCATCACCAACACTGCATGCAAGCTTTGCTTACAGGATGGAAATTTGGATATTTAGGTCTGGGGTTCCGAAGAGAAAGCTGGGCTGGGGACAGACGTGAGAGCTGGGGACAGATGTTAAAGCTGTCAGCATATGGATGGTAATTAAAGTTAATAGGAGTATTTGAGATCACACAGAGAAAAAAATATGTAAATTGAGAAGTAAAATGTGTAGAGAACCAAAAAGAAAGAAGAAAAAAATTGAAGACCCCTTAAGAGCAGAAGAGCAAACTAAGACATTGAGGAGTGCCGGAGGGGTAGAGGTGACGGAGAGAGCGCTGGAGAAGCCAATGTGGAAAGCGTTTCAGGAGAAAGGTGCTGCCCAGTGCTGGCGAGAGGTGAAGGCTGTGGAGGAGGCTCAGTGGGGCTATCCCCAAAGACAGCAGTGGTGGCCCCGGAGAGGATGGTGTTCATCGGGTGGTGGGACAAGATTCTTTGTAGTTCATTTAATGTTTCAATTAGAATGACCCCCACCCCACTCCACCTGGACCCTCGCTCTGCTCAGAGTGTCAGGAACACAGCCCTTCTGCTAATCTAGGGTGCCCCCCCTCAGACCTTCCTGTAGAAAAGAAGGCTTTGTTTTATCTGTGGAAAGCCAGGGTTTCCTTTTGCTTTTGGTTTTGGTTTTTTAAAATTAGTTGTTTGTTGTCCTTACATAGATTCTCATGCCTCCCTCCCCTTGAAGTCAGTGCTGCCACTGAAACAAGAGAGTCCCCATTCACACAAGCTGACAGTCTTGTAATAGTGTCTGTGCTGTGGAGGGACCAGGAGAGACACTGATCTTCTTTACCTTGAGACCTGCCCTCTGGGAACTTTTCCAGGTCAGTTAGGTTCCCATAGTTAAACCATTCAAGATCTAATCTTTGCATCTATTTGCTCAACAAAAAAGTTAAGTGCCTATCCTGTGCATAGTCACTTCCTTGCAGCCCACCGCAGTGCCTAGGTGAGGGGAAGTTCCAGCATCGGGCCACCTAAATCCGGGTTCTCTGCTTTCCAGGTTCTCGGAATCAACCGTCCGTGCAGTCTGGTCATCAGCCCGCGCTCTGCCGTACCGGGCCGCATACTCAGGGCCCTTGTGCGGTCCGAGGCTGCTTTCACATCACAAGGGCAGAGCAAAGTACTCGTTCTCCCCTAGACCATCGGACACGTTTCAGTAATTTTGAACCTCAAAGGGAAGCATTTGAGGGAGGTTTAGGCCCTACCACTTTTCTCCCAGAAAAGGCCTTTTGCTTCAGAAACACAACGTACCCAGTCTCAGGTCCTAATTTAGTCAAAATTTGTATATACCCCGCCCTCAGCAGGATAGGTGGGTATAGGTTTGAATTCTGTTCAAGTACACCCCATTCTCATGTTTTTATAAGAACAAGAAAGTCATCTGAGTAATAAGGTATCTTTGTTGCTCCTACTTGGGAATCATCACTTCATCCTGGTTCCTTACAATGGGTCACATGTCCATGACGGAAGCTGAGCACTGACTCCCTTTTAAATGGAGGATGTGCACGGCCCTGCCTGGCATGTGTCAATTTCCTCGTCACATGTCCCAGTTGCCTCCCCACCTAACCTCCTTCCTCCTCCTGATGCTCCAGCACCTTCCAGGCGCAAACATCCGACCCTAATATCTGCAGGTGGCTCTCCCTGCAGCTAACCTGCAGCCCCTTTCCCTGATTTTCTAGCATTTTCCACTTTATCCAAGCAATCTTTTCTTTCCAAATCATCAGCTTTAGATTACAGACCTGATTTTAGGCTTCAAGGAAATAGCAGTTTCCATCTCAAAAGCAAATAAGAGAGAGAAGGATGGTAGGTCATTTTCCTGAATCTTAACCAGTTTCCCCCAAACACTTACATGTTGAAACTGGGCAGTGTCTCTTCTAATTATAGGAGCCTTTTCGGTGCTCAGTGGTGCAAAGTTCTAAGTTGTATCATCATTCAGTAGCCTATTCTGACACCCTCCAAATCGCACCCCCTCCTCCAGGAAGCTGTCCCTAGTACCCTCCCTCCTCCAGGTTCCCAGGATTCCTTGCACATACCTGAATGGGTGGCTTTATCAAATTGTGTTATAGTTCTTTATGAACTTTTCAGTCTTTCCTCTGCTAAGTTTTCGTCCCTTGATAATAAAAGCTTTTCTTATAAGAATAATTTATAACCTTGAGGCCTAGATTTTGACTGCAAACAATAGGTGCTCAATAAAAACTTGACTGAGGAATATTGGTGGGATGGACGGGGTAGAAATTCTTCAGAAAAATGGAAAGTGCTGGTGCCTTAGGGATGCTTCCACCTGCTTGTGTCTCCTGACTGACTCAGTCATGAAACTAAGCCAGGCTCATGCACATGCTATAATATTTTTAAATATTATTTTTACCATGCACATATTGCTTTATAGTTTTAAATTGGGGGCAACAATATTCAACGAATAGTATGCCTGCCTTCGATACCTGTCTCCAAGGCTCTGCTTTTTTCTCCTGAGGAGGAACCGCCTTTAACTCCTTTCTGACGGCCTTCCCTGAACTGTTCTGTCCCCGTAGCAGCACGTGTTAATCCCAGAACCCTGTGCTCCTCGGCGGGACCCGCCTCAGGCCCCTGTGATCCCCAGCCTGAGCAGACCCCCATGAGTCTCCGCGTGGCCTGTGCCCACTTGGAGCACCCTGAAAGTGAGGAGGAGGGGGTGCCACCCTCCCTGGGCACACAGAGAAACTGAAGGTCCGCAGGGCCACTCTGCCGGGAGGGGAAGGACAAAATCACCTGCTGCCTTGTTCAGGTGAAAACCAAGTCTGTGCAGACAGCCCTGCGAGATGGAGCTCCACAGGGCTGTTCTGACCTCCCCACGTCCGCCCTGGCCTCGGTGTTTATTTGCTTCTTTTATTTTGCCAGCCTTAGCTTTTCCTGGCTGGGACTACTGCATCCCTGCAGTCCTGAGGTGCACCAGTCAGGCCTGGCGATTCCACCCCACCTCTCCCTGCAAACACCACCCGTCTGTCCACCCCAGAAGCCTTCCTGGGCAGTCCCCTGGGTGACCCTCAGCCACACCACTCTCCTCAGCCAGGTCTGGCATGAGAAGGGCGCCTTGACTTGTCTGAGCTCCGGCACAATTTGTGAAAGGCTGGCTTTGTAGGAGTCGCGACGATGAGGCAGCCATTGCTTACTGGATTCCAGCCGTGGCCTTCCTAATGACGCCCAGACTTGGGCTTCGGGCACATAAAAAAACCCTGTTTACTAGCATTCCGTAGGCCTGTGGGTGTTACTTCAGATGCAGAATAATTAGCAATATGCCCAAGAAGCAACAAAGCCTTGAATGGGATTTAGTGACAATTATTCAGCCAAACCATTGCTTACTATTATAGGGGCTTATTAGCACCAAATTGTTTCGATAGGAAGTAGCATCAGCAATAAAAATAATGGCTGCAGCTTGCTGTGCAATCCCAGAGTCAGCAGAAAGGGGCTGGGATGTGTGCAAGTCTCTTTTACATCCCCCAGAAATTGGGGGCACCCACTGGGATGCGTCGGCAGTGACAGGAGCTGACTCGGGTAGCTCCGGGCAGAGAGCAGGAGGGCCTGCTCAAGGGCACTCACTCGCTCCTTTCTCTCCATTCTTATTGAGTCATGGAGAAGAGGAAGAGGATGTACAGGGCAGCCTCCTCCATACGCCATGGCCCAGCGCCCCGTGGGGGCAAACCGAGGACACGAAGACGTGCTGGCATCCCTAGCTCATCTCCCCTTACATTTCTACAGAAGAAATGGACAATCTGAGGGCTGGAAGGCGTTTCAGAGCAAAGGCCTATATTTTATAGATTGAAAGACTCCATGTTCAGAGACGTTGTTTACCTCACATAAAATCACACAGCAGGGCTGAGAGAATCCGCATAGACTAGGTAGGTCTCGTTTCTCACCCTCCCGGCAGCCTGGGTCGCATTTTATACTCTCGTCTGCTGCAGTTAGAATGCATAGTCAGGTTGGCAAGTCAGCTCTTCAGGCTGCAAATGAATTGAATACATTGTGATGGATTTCAGGGGGTGAAGTGTATGCAGAACCAGAGACTCAGAGGAATACCCATTACTCAATGAACTTGGCTCAGCTTCAACTCTTCCCAGGTTCTCTCAATCTGCCCTCCATCAATGCCGCGTTGGAGCCATCAGGCAGGCCCGTTTTTATGCCCAGTCCAAGGCGCTATTGCTTTCAGGCTCCAGGACGACTCGGGAACCTAACCCTCCGTCAGCTGTCTACCTTACAAGGCTTACCTTGGGAGCAATAAAAAAAAAAATACGCTACAATAAAAATATTGAAGATTCCTATAAATAAGATGATTGAATAAGAATGTGAAATGCAATAGGCATAAATATAAATCTTCTCATTTTGGTTTAAAAAAAATCAGTGCCATCATAAGAAGAGGAGCTCTGTGACTGGGCACTGTGGAGTTGGGTGGCAAGTGCCATGTGCATTAGGGTCTTGGTTTGTGTGGGCTGCTGTAATAACAGACCATGGCCTTGGTGGTTAACAGCAACAGATGTTTAGTTTCTTCTCCCAATTCTAGAGGCTGGAAGGCCCAGATCAGAGTGTCACTGGGGTGGGGTTAGGGTGAGGGCTCCCTTCCAGGCTGCCTTTTCACTGTGCACCATACTGCACAGTCCCTCCTCAGTGTTTGCATGTGGGGGTGGGCAGATGGAAAGACACAGAGAGAATGAGAGCAAGAGAGAGTGCGAGAGTGAGAGCGAGAGAGGGAACGAGAGCTCCCTCTAATAAGGGCACTAATCCCATCATAAAGGCCGCACCTTCGTGACCTCATGTGAGCTCCATCACCCCCCAAAGGTCCCACTCACAATACCACCACACTGTGGGTTCAGGTTTCAACAAACGAATTTTGTGGAGACTTAAACATTTAGTTCCTAAGAGTCAGGATTGCCAGGTAAAATAACATTTTCAAACTTTTGTTTAATTTAAATAATACGGTATAGAAAAGAAAGGGAGTGATAGACCTTGCCAGCCTTCATGGGTCAGGTTTCTGTTGGAGTAAGTGGCTCCGTCTCTTTATTAAAGCTTTGCTGAAATGATATTTGTGTGAGAATATCATTTCCCCAGAAGTTAATTACCCAGGTGAACTTATAGGGGCTCTAAAGAGTTTTTGAGAAAAAGAAAGTCATTTTCTTGAAGAGGAAAAATGATGACTTGGGAAGTGAATATTCATGCTGGCTGTGGCAGCACGTATAAAGTGAGATACAAAAGTGAATACAAAAAGAGAGTTGAAATTTTACCCCAAACTATCAATTTCCCTCCAGAGCAGCAGCAGTTTAACTCTGGGATGTGTGCCACACGGAAGGTCTACCCGCACAGGAGCCCAGAGAGCCCACACCAGAGGTTCTCCATACACAGCCACAGCGACTGACCTTGGCGTGCAGGCGTCATGGGCAGGCCAAGCCCAGGCCTTGATCAGAGACAACCGAGATGATCTCACTGCAACCGACAGCCAGGTTTCTTCTTCTTCTTCTTTTTTTTTTTCCTTATTTTTTACTTGGAAACTTTTATTTTTTTATTTTTTCATTCTTGTGTATTTTATTACAGTAGCCCCAATTTTCCCTCCTTCCCCGCCCCACGCTCCCACAGTCAATCCCCACACCATTGTCCATGTCTGTGGGTCATTCATACATGTTCTTTCTTCCCTTTTTCCCTTCCCCTTCATTCGTCCAGTCTCCCCTCCCCCACCCCTGGTCACTGTCAGTCTGTTCCATGTTTCCATGCCTCTGGTTCTATTTTGTTCATTAGTTTATTTTGTTCACGAGATTCTTCTTGCAAGTGAGATCATATGGTATTTGTCGTTCATTAACTGGCTTATTACACTTAGCATAACATCCTCCAGCACCATCCATGCTGTCTCAAAGGATCAGAGAGTCCTTCTTTCTGTCTGCTGCATAGTATTCCATTGTGTAAATGTAGCACAGTTTTTTACTCCATTAAAAATCCATTAATTTACTAATGGGCACTTAGCCAGATTTCAATCAAGCAGTGGTTTTAAAATATTAAGGGTACTGAAATAGTTGCCATCTTGAATCATTTCAAGTTCTGTTTCTATTCATTGTGCCTTTGTCTTAACTTTTCTTGGTTTTGTGAATTTTAAGTAGAAATTGGAATCATTTTCATATTTCAACAAATTGATTTAATAGAGTGATTTTTTTTTAGGAATAAAAAAGTGTTTTCCTTGCAAAAGCGGACACAAGTGACTAATAAATAAACTAAATAGGCACCATAAACCCTGGTGGCAGCTACTGTCATCATTGGTCTAGGTCCCCAAAAGGGCCAAAGGACCTAGGGCTCACCCATTAAACTCACCCCTCTATTTCTTGCAAAGGATGTTCATTTTCTTCTAGGGTAAGAGAGAAAAATTATGGGGCAATCATGAATTCTAACCCCATCAAACTTAATACAACAGATGAGAAGTTAAAATAAAAACCTTCCCATCAGAGCCCTGACCAGGCAGCTCAGGTGGCTAGAGCACCATCCCAATGCACGAAGGCTGTGGTTCCGTCCCTAGACAGGGCGCACACAGGAATCAGCTAACGAACGCATGAAGAAGCGAAACAACAAATCAGTGATTCTCACCCTCTCTCTCTCTCCCCCTCCTTCCTCTCTCTTTCTATAATCAATAATAATAATAATGTTACAACCTTCTCATCAGCAATACAAAGAAATCTGAAGCCATAACCTTTGAAAAGTACCAGTCAGAGACAGAGAGATGGAAGAGTCAGAGAGTCCACACAGCTGGGTGCATTATGACAGGACTGGGACCTCCTCCCCTCGTTCCCTTTCTCCTAGAACTTTTACCAGAGGTTGAGAGGAGGTGAAAGGAAGGATAAGTGAAACACTCCTACGAGATCCGTTAATCGCCCCCAACTGCGGGGGAGGTAGATGAGAGCGATGCGGAACTTCCAGCAGGTAGGCATGTAAGACTGGGGGGAAGAAACTCCATGCCACCACCTTGGTCTCACCAGAGACCAGAATAAACAGAGGAAACATGAAGTAATTATAACCACTGGGAATTAATTATCCCCAGGAATACAAAGAACAAGGACTTAGAAAAGTCAGAAGACAAATGCCTAAGAGAAAACACAGGAGACAGGATTCTCTGAGAAAACTGGAGGAAGAAAATGGAGAAGAGGCACAGGCAGAGACTATAGAAGAATTAACAGCAGGGTCTGGACCCTCTAAAACGGGAAGGATGACACACGGCCCCCCAGAGACCAAGAAAACGGGAGAGCGCATAGGAAAACGGATGAAATGGAAAGACTTTAAAAGAAGAAAATATAACAAAATATGATAGAATTCAGATCACACAAATCTTTTATATGAATGAAAGCTAGTGGTGTAGACTCATCTATCAAAAGAAGAAATGTTTAGATTGTGGGGATCCATACCCCCAACATCATGTGAGAAACTCATCCAAAAAAAGTGAATTTTTAATAAAAACCTAATAGGAGTGAGGGGCATGTGGGAAACAAGTGGGTGGGGAGACGCCGAGGTAGAAGGCTGCCAGACGTGTTCCAGAAATAGGCTGGAGGTCGGTGTCACTGGGGGTGGGCGGATGCGAGGGAAAGTAGTGCCAGATGAGTTCAGCGTGATGACGGACAGGGAAATCATCGCGCCTCGTGGGGAAGATTTTGGCTTTCAGTCCGACATGGCAAGTTCCTGGATGCTTTTGGTGCCTTGATATAACTCAGTTTTAATAGCACAATATCAGCTACTGCATCCAGAGTATGATCTGGGTGATAAGGAGGAAACCATGAATCAATAAGAGGGCTTTTGAGATAAGCCATTACGGTGGCTTAGACTAGAGCGGTGGCAGTGGAGGCGGTGAGTAGTCAGATCCTAAATATGTAGTGACATTAGCATCGACAGGATTTTTGCAAGCGGAAGAGGTGGCCTTAGCTGATGCATAAATGGCTCATCCATAATAACTGGAGAAACGAGGCAAGTTCTGGGCATAGGAGCCCAAAGGTATTTGGAGATAATGTTGGTGAGAACATGTGAAAGTTCTCGGTGCTGCTCTTTTCTGAGTGAAAAGGAAACAGGATCACCAGCCAGCCGTAGGATGAGGAGGAAGGTGTTAGAGGTTTGAGGGGAGAGGAAAATGTTAGAAATAGTCACCGAAGAGAACGGGGAGAGTGGGCAGACTCGGAAAATACCATGGCAGGTTGGCTGGTCGGCAATAAGGGCCCGTGTAAGGCCAGTGATCATTAATCTAAAATAAGACTAATCCACATGCTTTCGTGCCTTATTCCAGCCACATTCAGTTTGATAGATGCAGCAATTAAATGGGTAGGGAGTTGAATTTAATTAGTGCTATGGATTAGCCAAGACAGTATGATGAAGTAGAGAGGAGTAAAGAACTAGAGTGATCGTTATGATAAACCATGAATTCAAACTGGGTTAGGATGCCAGTAAGAATCAAGAGGGTAAAAGATAATGAAAATAAATGGGGCAGATGGATTGATCGACAATCTCTGCGGAAAGAGGGTTTTCAAGTTGGGCACCAGAGAAAAAGATCTGGAAAGATGAGAGGCAGCGATTGTTGATGAAAAATTAAGTTTATGGAGATAATACTTTCCATCCATCAGGCTGATAAAATCTAGACTCTCAGACAATGCTCAGTATCAGTGAGGATGTGAACAAATCGGAATCTTCATGCTCTGCTGGTGCGAGTGTGGCAATTCTTCAAAGAAAACTGACAGCACTTAGAGAACTTAAGTAAGCCTGTACCCCCAGGCCCAGCATCCTGTCCATCCCCAAGAAAGGCTTCCCATTGGTCCGCAGAGAAACTGACAGCTTAGGCAAGAAAAAGCAACTAACTAGCAATGAATGAGCTGAAATTTCATTTATAGTGAACACTTGAAATAAAAACATTGGGAAGCACTTGATTTTTATGCAAATAAATTAGGAAAAAAAACTGAGTTAAATAAATAATTACCTAGAATAATGTAAATGACCAAAACTAATTCTGGAAGAAATTGAAATTCTGAATATGTTGCTAATATTAGAAGAAACTGAAAACAACAATGGCAACAACAGTGAACACCCAAAAGGCTCAGACATTTCACAGGCCTTCAAGGAAACATATAAGTTTAACACTATTTATTATTATCTAGATAATTAAGACTTAAAGAGAAATTCTTAAGTATATATACTTAGTATGTATACTTTAATATTTTATTTATTTTATTTTTAGAGAGAGGGGAAGGGAGGGAGAAAGAGTGGGAGAGAAACATCACTGTGTGGTTGCCTCTTGTGCACCCCCTACTGGGGACCTGGCCTTCAACCCAGGCATGTGCCCTGACTAGGAATCGAACCAGTAACCCTTTGGTTCACAGGCTGACATTCAACCCGCTGAGCCACACCAGCCGTGGCATATGTATACACAAAATCAGAGTAACTCTTATACCAATATCATAAACAAAATTTTGCTCCAAGATAAGATAAAAATAGCACAAAGACCAATCTTACTTATGATTATTGATGGGGAAAATTTTCAATAAAATCTTATCAAAATAAGTTAGAAAAATGTCAAGTGGATGGTATACCATCATGGGTTTTTTCTTAGTTTTTTGATGAGTATAAAGATCCTGTTATGGGTGGAATTTTGTCCCCTCAAAAGATGTTTAAATGCCAGTGCCTGTGAATGTGACATTTGAACATAAGAGCTTTGTAGATGGTCAAGTTTAATGAGGTCATTATGGTGGGTCCTAATATAATATGACTGGTGTCCATATCAAAGGGAGAACTGTGGTCACAGACAGATACACGCAGGGAGAATGCCACATGGAGATAAAGGCAGAGATGGGGGTGACGCATCTGCAAACGAGAAATGCCAAAGATTGCCCTGGCTGGTATGGCTCAGTGGATTGAGTGCTGGCCTGCGAACCAAAGTGTCGCTGGTTCAATTCCCAGTCAGGGTACATGCCTAGATTGTGGACCAGGTCCCCAGTAGGGGGCATGTGAGAGGCAACCACACACTGATGTTTCTCTCCCACTCTTCCTCCTTCCCTTCCCCTCTCTCTAAAAATAAATAAATAAATAACCTTTAAAAAAAGAAAGAAAGAAATGCCAAAGATTGCTAGCAAAGCACAGAAGCTAGAAAAGAGACATGGACAGATTCTCCTTCATTGCCCTTATATGGTTAAAAAAGAAAAACCACATGATAATTCCAGTAGATGCGGAAAGCCATTTGAAAACATTGACATTAATTCTTGACAAAACACTAAAAATAAATCATTAAGAAAATCATGTGATAAAATATATATAGCATAAATCAAAAGCCGCACCTTGCTTGCTAGGAAGACACTCTAATAATGCTCATTCAAGTCAGAAACAAAATAGTACATTTAACACTTTTTTGGAATCACTAACCAATGTGACTAGGCAAGAGAATAAAATCAGAGGAGGCAAAATTATCACTATTTCCAGATATGATTGTGTATCTCCTAAAAGCGAAAGTGTCACCTAACAAAATTATATAAGAAATTTCAACATGTTATCTGGTTAATTTACAAGGGGCAGGAGGCTCTTTAAATAAATGGGATAAAGTGTCTGAGGGGAAGGAGGGCAGGTAAAGTGAATGACAATACACCAGAGCTGATACATCCCAAATTTTGTCAGAAGGGCCCCGCCAAGACCTTTTTCTCACCTGCTCATCCTATAGCAACCTGCCCACCTGCAAGACTCTCCCACTGCATGGTCCTAGCCTGCCTTCCAATTCAATGGCACAAACCCAGTGGAAAACTGACCAATAAAAGCAACAGAAATAAACAGCTTTTTAGAAAAATCAACCCAGTTCCTCGTTTACTAAACTTATGTTAAAAACAGTGGCACTACAAAGACAGACTAAGATGAACAAGCAGAACAACTGATGACAGACATTAAATAACTTTAAAAAAAAGGGTGAGAAAAGAAAGAAGCTCCAGTTGGTAACTTTATAGTGATTTGGGAAGATATTCTAAACACAGAACAAGAAAAGTATGTCATAAAAATGTAGTAATTAAAAAGAATGAAAGCCCTTGGAAAACAAACACATCATGGCTAAAATTAAAAATGTAACCAAGGGCTGGAAGAGACCTTTAAAAGTATCTTCCAGATCACAGAGCAGGAAATCGAAGACACAAAAATATCTGAGTAAAAGGGTAAATAGAGGATAAAGAAGATTCAAGAGGCACGCCTTCCAAGCTGAGTGCCAGAAAGGCAGCACAGTGTGGAGAAAACAGAGGGAGCACTAGAACAATAACAAATGGAAGTAAAAACATCTCTAAGGCTGAAGAGAGATGGGTTTGAGGATTCTAAAAGGACTTTCTAGTGCAGGTCAGCAAAAATGAAGAAAAATTCACACTGATACTCATCGTGTGAAGCTCCAAAAAGATCCTCATCAACACAAATCATGTGAGATTCCAGAAAACCAAGGGTCAAAAGATCATCCTCAAGACTTCCAAGAAAACAGAGACCAGAATCAGCCAGTCAGCCGACTTCTTACTCCCAACACAATGTTAGACGGCAATGTTCTGGGGGAAACTTACTTTGAATCTAAATTTTATGACCAATTATATTTTCAGACAAGTGGAGATGGAGAGAAAAAAGGCTTTCTGATTTGCAAGAACTTAACATTTACCTCCTGTAATCCCCTTCTGAGGAGACTGAATATTTACTCCAGAAAAACCTGAGTAGAAGCCAAGAAAGAAGACGATGTGAGTAACAAGAAACGGAGAAAGCTGAAGAGAGGAAATTTCAGGACGACAGCTGCACAGCGGGCCAACATCAAACAGAAGCACACACAAACTTCAGGAAGAATGTCTGCATAAAAGGAAATGGAAATTAATCAGCAATGGAATGATTAAGTGGCTGCATGATTATAGAAACACGGTAAAGTATATTATTTCTTTCCTCAGTAAGAGACCTCAGAATAAAACAAACATATAAAAAAGATCATAATCCAGCCCTGCCTGGCGTGGCTCAGTGGATTGAGCACCAACCTGCAAACCAAAGGGTCGCTGGTTCGATTCCCAGTCAGGGCACATGCCTGGGTTGTGGGCCAGTTCCCCAGTAGGGGGCGCATGAGAGGCAACCACACACTGATGTTTCTCCCCCTCTCTTTCTCCCTCCCTTCCCCCTCTCTAAAAATAAATAAATAAGATCTTTTAAAAAATCATAATCCAGATATGAAGTAAAAGAAAATGAAGCATAGTTTTAAGCTATTGATGACATACAAGAAAAGACAATCCACTTGATCTGGGTGCTTGAAAGAAGTCTATGCTGAGCACTGCAAGATTTGTGGCACTGAACCTGTGCATCAGTCAGGGGTCAACCAGAGAAACAAAACCAGTAAGAGAGTCATATTAAGAGGTTTAGTGCAAGAATTAGGCAAATGCAGGGCTTGCCAGGCAAATCCAAAATTCAAAGGGCTGACCAGGAACGGCAGCTGGAGCTCTTGGGTGTGAATCAAAGTTCATGGTCAGGGACCCTGGCTATGCTCTTGAGGCCTTGAAATTGATCAATTCAGGCTCAACCAGGTTATCTATGACAATCTCTACTTAAAGTCAACTAATTGTGGACTTTAATCATATCTACAAAGTATCCCCACAGCAACATCTAGATTTGTGTTTGAATGAGTAACTGGGGGCTGTAGCCTAACCAGGTCAACACATCGAACTGTCACCTAATGTAAAGAAGGAATTTTAATTCTAGATCTCTACCTGCCTCTGCCATAAACAAGACTGGTACAGTCATCAGACCGTAAGTGCATCTGGTGGCTTTTCAACTTTCAGAATAAGCGTTTAGACAGATAATTATCGATATTTTTGCAGAGCTTAAGAGAAAATGTCATCAACATTGTCATGTCAAGATATGAATAAAGACACAAAAAGACATCAAGGTGCTTGGAGAAGGATAGTTATTGTAGAAATAGCTGCTGGGGAAAACTGCAAACAAGCTAATCATTCAATAATTGGGGGCTGGTTAAGTAAATTTAAAATGTTCATACCTTGAAATGCTCTGCTGTGCATAGGTTAAAATATAATGTATTCTCTCTTCTGATACGAGAATTCCAAATTTTACCATTAAGCGAAAAATCAGAGTAGAGGTCAGTGTACGGATTGTGCTGAGTGTAACACACACCCATGTGTCTGTGCACATTGTACACAGGAATTATTGCACACCTGGCATGTAATCCTTTTATCCATGTATAATGGGCATCCTTATTTTTCCCTCAGAAATTTGGGCAAAAAAAATGTGCATTATACATGGCAAAATACGATATTCAGTGTGCAAAAATATATGTGTATGTATGCATTTTTAATTCTTTCTAGACCACACATATTAAGAAGAACATACCCACACGTTCACACACAAATATGTACAGATGTGCGCTGCCCAGCAACATTTCAGTCAGTGAGGAACCTCACATACGAGGATGGTCCCATAGATTATAATGAAACGCCCGGCAATGCCGTAACTGTTGGGACGTTTTACCTCAATGCATTACGCACCTGTCTGTGGGAACCTTGGTGTAAAAAAAACCTACTGCGCTGCCAGTTGTTTAAAAGGATACACAGACCATGCGATTATGTACAGTGTATAATGCTTGATAATGATAATCAATGACTGTGTTACTCATTTATGTATTTACCGTATTTCCTCTACCATACTCCTTCCCGGTATTTTGGACGGCGCTCTTCCTACTTAGAAGAGCTGTGAAACAGCGTGCAGCTTCATACAGCCCATCTTTCTCATGCCTCTTGATTGCGTTATTTTCTCTGTGTTTAATTTAATCTCGTGTTGTTTTTGTACCGCGACGTGCGCTACAGGTTGGCAGCCTAGGAGCACTATGCGAGGCCACACAGCCAGGCGTGTGGTGGCAGCGCCACCTGGGCTTGTGTGAGTGCACTCTGTGATGTTTGCACAGCGGCAAAACCATCTAATGACACGTTTCTCAGGACGTGTCTCCATCGTCAGGCAGTGTGTAACCACGCGTACACGTTTGTGTGACTCTATGTTTAGACGTGCATGGATGTCTGTTAATTTTTTATGTTCATTTTTGAAAGATTTTATGTGTTAACTTTTAGAGAGAGGGGAAGGGAAGGAATAAGAGGGAAATATCAGTGTGTGAGAGATACATCAGTTGATTGCCTCTCGCATGCCCCGAACTGGGGACCTGGCCTGCAATCCAGGCATGTGAACTGACTGGAAATTGAACCTGGGATTTTTTGGTTTGCAGGTCGGCACTCAATCCACTGAGCCACACCAGCCAAGGCTCAATTTTTTTATAAAGATACCCAGGAAAGAAATTTTTATTTTTAGTCTGACATTTTTGTTGAAAGGAACTGTGAGAAAGTGGAGGAAGAGAGACTCTTATTTTTCATTTTTGGTACCATATACATATGTTTTTTACAATGTACACGTAATGCATTTATTATTATTTTAAGGTTTCTAGGGTTATCTGGGTAGTGGAATTAAAAGCTATTGAAATCGTCCTTTTATTTTCCGGGTTTAAAAAAAAACTGCATAGCCTAATAAATATTACATAAAATGTTTCCTGAATGCTTACTCTGTTAGGCAGTAAGCCAAGCCTGGTCATGCAAAGGTATCTAAGAATTTCTGTCCTGAATGAGTGCTCACTCCGGTGGGTGGTTCATGGATTCAAACAGAATATTAGAAAATATTGGTCAATGACAGAAATAAGCACTGGGTGTGATGGGAGCACCAAAGCTCTAGCCCAGAGATTTTCAACTGGTGCACCGCAAGAATTTTTAAAATGTGCAGTGCCTGACTATAGTCAAGGGCACTGACCTCTTTTCCCTTAGATCATTAAATAAAAAAATAACAACAGACAACACAACCATAGCCATCTGGTGCAAATGAATCAAAATTATACCTTTTTTTTTTTTTCTTTTGGTCAGATCAGCAGAAAATGTAATATATTTTTTGGTGTGCCGCAGAATTTTAGTAATTAGTGTATGTGTGCCACAAGATGAAAGAGGTTGAAAATTGCTGCATTAGCCTGTGAAAAGTCCCAATTATGCACCTGGAGAGCGTCAAGCATTCCTATCTTGGCCGGAGGAGAGACTGAGGATGTGCTATCCGGAGAGGGAGGGACAAGTCACGCGATTGGACTCTGAGGTTTGCTTTCTTATCTACAAAGTAATGACTAAACACTTGCCTCACAGGTTGCATGCAGATGAAATGAAATCGTTTCTATAAAAAGTCTGGCACATAGTGGCATTCAAATCTGAGGGCTTTCTCTTTCCTCTGACTCATACCAGAAGCCGGGAAATTGCACCAGGTAAAAGTTTCCCTTTCTTGTAGGTTAAACACCAACAAAAACCCGGAGGCGAATGACCTGAGCAACATGACTGGCTGGTTAGAGGCAGCGGCGGGGCAGCAGCATGGATCTCCTGACGCCACAATGGGTGGCTGCTCGGTACCATTTCACACTCTCCAGTTTCCCATGTGCTGTGACGGGGCCGCAGAGGCCGAGGGAGAGCAGATGGGTCGCAGAGACCCAACGCACGGGCTCTGGTATGCTTCTTGGAAAAAGGCCAGACCCCAGGTCTGCAATGAGCAATCCACCTCTGGGACTCCAGAGCCTTGGGCTTTACCTGTCTCTTCTGCCCCTCCCCCTCTCCTCAGCATCCAGTGTGAGCTGGTCTTCAGTTCTGGAGAAGCTGCTGATGTGTATTATCATTATCACATGTTCATAAAACCAAGTACGCTTAAATTGTATATGTGTTTTAATGAGTTAAATTTTTACGGGGGTGTCAGTAGATGCCCAGTGTGCAACAGAGGTGGAGCTGAAGAGTCCATTTCTCCATTTTGTAGCACTTATCCACACAGGAGAAAAGAGGTAGGGGCTTCGGCAGCCAAGATATCTTAGGAGCTCTTAAATTCTTAAAAATTTCTGAGGGTAGGAGGTCACGAAATAATTAGTGATGTGCTTCTGAAGGGCAGCCGCAGACAAACTGCACCTAGGAGCCAGCTGGGCATCGGCACAGCTAAGCGACAAAAGGGACTCTTCAAACACTTCTCGTTAATAAGCTAAATTACAGATTACCCTGTCGAGAGAGAGGAGTTCCAAATGATGCTCGTTACATGTCGTGCTTTAGGATTGCTCTGTATAAAAGTCTAGGGTCAAATTTTAGACGTGCCCATTATTAAACCAAAAGGCTGTCCTTTTCATTAAAAAGTGAGTGAAGACTATGTAGTATTTCTGCTCTCTACAGTTTTTTAAACCTAAAGAAAATTTAACTCCTGGACTGGGCAGCCACGGGCCTCGATCAGGTAGAATGCTTGGGGGGCTGGTCGATTACCACAGGGCTTCTACAGGTACTGACTACAGAGGTGCACTCCCAAGTCAAAGAACAGTTGAGCATCGTGCCTATGTTATGTCTTCCCAGAGTTCCTTGGTTCAGGAGATCTTCAATCTTCGGAGCCCAAACTATTCCTGAATGGGCTAATGGCACGTCTTTTGTGATGAATGTTCCTTCTGTTGCGGACAGAAATTGCCTTAAACAGGAGGTCGACCTCTCAATGTACTTCAAGAGACCAGTGCTCCGTGCACCGTAGGATCAGGAGATATTATCATCCGAACAGTACTTCTACTTACTGAGCGCTCCCATGGGTGAGGGGCTTTTGTGACCACTATGCATGTGTTAGCTCATGGCACCCTGTTAGCGCTTTGGAGTCAACACAATTATTATTTTCACTTTGCAAATAAGGAAACTGAGGCTTATAAACAACTGTCCCATATTGCTAATGTAAGTATTAGTATATTAGCTGTCTCTTGTTCCATAACATGTTATCTCGCAGTTTAGAGGTTTAAAATAATAACAGATATTTATCATCTCACACAATTCCTGGGTCAGGAATTCACGAGGAGTTTCATGGTGCTTCTGGCTCAGGGTGTCTCACGAGGTCACGGTCAAGATGTCAGTTGGGGCTGCAGTAACTGGAAGGATTTACTGGGGCTAAAGGGTCTGCTTCCAAGATGACTCATTCAAATGGTTGGCACACTGATGCTGGTTTTTGGAAGGAGGCCCTGATTTTTCACCAACAGGGGCCTCTGTAGGGGGCACTCTAATGTTTTGGCAACATTGCAGCTGGCTTTCTCCAGAGTGAGTAATCCAAGAGACAGGTCAAGGTGGAAAATTCAATGTCTTTATATTCTAGTTCTAGAAGTCACACGTCAGTACTTCCACCATGTTCTGTTGGATGCACAAGCTTACAGTGATTCCGTAGAGGAAACTCCTAAACACAGGCATAAGTACAAGGAAAATCCCTGGGGGACATCTCAGAGGCTGGCAGAATTTGGGTTTAAGCCTGGGTCTACTCTCCACAAAGTTGTGGAGTTGTGATGTTGCCTCCCTTGTAAAAATTCTTCCTGAAGTGTTCAAGATATTTATATAGTCCTGAAAGAGTAAACAACGATAAAATAAGAAAAACAACAATGTACTGAGTACCTATGTCTCAAGAATTATACTATTTGCATCATTGCCCCATCAGGCTTAATGATGAGACTCAGAGAAGTTCTACAATTTGCCCAGAATCTCAAACGTGAAGTTAAAATTGTCTTTGTGAATGTGAGTTCTACGTGAGATGAACAAGCAAGTATAAATGGAGGCTACTGATAAGAAGGGGAGGTAGATGAAGAGATATGTAAGTAAAATCTCTAGTGTCTCAGAGAGAAAGTGATGCAATGAAAAATAACTAAAAAGAGAGAGAGTGACCCTGTGAAACAGAGCAAGTGGGTGGCAATATAAC
>PVJD01012830.1:0-37433 GCA_004026545.1 Mormoops blainvillei | reverse complement strand
TTGGGGGGAAAGGGTAGGGGGCATGTGCCCTGTCCCCCAGTTGCTGAGAAAACTTAGCAGAGCTTGGAACCACTGTGCCCACCAGAGGAGAAATCTGTCCTCGTTCTCTGTGGAGGGACACCAAAGATGCCCTGCGCAGGTCTTTTCTGGTTGATTCATATTACTGCCAAAGGGTGGTGATTCCCACTGGGTACAGAGGCTGGGGATGCATGAGCACTGTGGGGGACTGACAACCTCTTTGTTCAGTCTTTTTAGAGAATGGCAGTGACTCTAAGGAGTCCTCCAGGTGCCCTGCTGTCAGAGTGCCTAGCCCACAAGTCTAGTCTCTGCTTTTAGGACCAGTGTGGGCATAGCTCTGCCCTGAGTTGGATGAGGAAGGGCTCAAGGCACAGGAGGTGCATATGAAATAATTAGACACATAATATGTGTCAGGAAGTATGCTTACCACTTGTAGCCTCCCAAGAGCTTGAGAGAATAGGGTCTATTTCTCTACTGTAGGGTGATGAAACTGAGGCTGGGAGGAGCTACTGATTTGCTCACTGTCAATCCAATCTAGTTTGCTGCAAAACATTAAATAGTGGGGGGATGCTCCTTTATTCTCTCTCCCAAGGAGGGTGAGTTCTGGGGATAGAAAGGTGCCATTGAAATGGATTTCTGAGCCAGGGTATCCTTACTTCTTGCCCCTCTCATCACCTACCCCCACCTCTTGCTCTTTGGCTTCTTAAGGGTTGGAAGGGAGCTCTGTTCCCTCTAACCACAGCTGGCTGCAGTTGTAGCTCCATGTGAAGGGCATGGGCCTTGCCGCAAAGGCTGGAAGGGCAGAGGAGGAAGGGGAGCCACTCAGGCCCCCTGTACTCTTGTCAGTCTCCAGGATTGAGGCTGTTCTTCATCACCCCAGACACTGTCAATCTTCACACTTGTCACTCATCGGGCAGGACAGAGTCCTGTTGGATACCGTGAATGCAAGGAGGTGCTGAGGGTGACCCAGAAAGAACCCTGGCACACCCATTTCCCAGCCCAGGGCCATCAGTGAGGTGTTGTTGGGAACATGGCTGCAGTGGGCAGGCAAAGCAGTCTGACAGCACAGCAAAGTCCTTGGCCGCAGGAAACAGCACCATCTCCCGGGCCCGTGCTCACCCATGTGGTTGGGGAAGGCCTTGCTGCCCTCAAGGGCCATTTTGATGAGAAGCTCTTTGAGGGTGAGATTGTCTCCCTTCTCTGGCTGCTCGCTGCAGCTCTGAGAGATGGGAGTGATGAGCACTGAGGAGGCAGCCTTGGCTTTACACCAGGCAGACACCACTCACCACTCAGGAGGCCTTGGGCAAGTCACCTCACCTCATGTGCCTCAGCGCCCCCATCTCGGCAGGGACCCTTCACACCACCTCGCCAGACTGTGACGAGAGTGAAGGCAGGTTGGTAGGTAGTTTTCCTAGCACAGTGTCTGTCCAGTGCAGTCATGGGGGGTGAGTGTGAAATGAGCCACCCAGGGAGTCAGAGTCACACACTCTGGGAACTCCCTGCACTCCTGGGGCCACAGCTCCAGCCCTGACTCCCTGCCTCAGCTCTCTCCCATGGGTCCCTGAGAACAAGGGGAGTGCTGGTCAAGAAGCCTGTGCTTTGAGCTCTCCCACGGTTCTCCGGGACCTTTCCCCCTGTGATGAGCTATCCCGTTCCTTCCTTCAATTCCTTATTAATCATGAACAATTACTGAGCAACTGCTACATGTGAGCCACTCTTTTTGGCAGTGGGGATTAGGCAGAAAACAAAACTTTACAAAGACCCTGCCCCCTGGCAGCTTCCACTCTAATGAAGAGACAAGAAGTAAATAAAAGAGCAATAGAACTAGTGCATGAGGTGGGATAAGTATTGGGAAATCAGGGCAGGAGGATGGAAAGTACTATGGGTGGGGCCGTTCTAAAGAGGTGGTCAGGGAAGGACTCTGGCATGGACTGGGTGGGAAGGGAGCAAGGGGATGGGTGTTTTCTGAGCAGAGGAAGTGTGTGTTTAGACCTTGTTCTAAAGGGATCATAGTTTGAGGGTGCGTGGGGAGAGGCCATAGGGAGACTAGTGACAGGGCTGGCACAGGAATCCAGAGAGGAAGAGTTGGTTGTGTGGGCTTGTATGTAAAGTCGAGTGGAAATGATGAGTGACCAGATTCTGGTCTAATTTGAAGATTCACTCCACAGAACACCAGACAGATGGATGGGGGAAGGTCTGGTGTGGCCCTCGCCAGAGGTAAGAGGAGGGATAGAAGCAGGTTCATCACTGCGTCTCCCTCACAGCTGTGGGTAAATGTTATCACCTCTGTTTTACCAATGAGGGGAGGAGGCAGCTCAGGGCTGGAGAATGACCCACTAAAGCACCCAGAGAAGAATGGGTCTTGAATTGAGAGTCCGGGAGGTCTGACACCAAACCAAATTCCAAAAACTCTGAGGTTAGGCCCATCCCTGAGAATCTGTTCAGTAATTACAGTCACCTGCATGAAGGACCTCAGAGGTTCATCCTCAGATTATTTATTAGATTCCCTATTCCTTTGATCATTCATTATATTGAATTGGATGATAATGAATAACTTTTCCTTTTGCCCACAGTAATGGCCTGTGGCCTATGAGGTCCAGGTAGCCCCATGCCAAGGGAGTGGCCTGTGCAAAAGCAAAAAAATGAGGTCCTCAGGTGATCCCAGGAAATCAGAATGTGAGGAGGGGGAGGAAGGGGAGTAAGTAGAAGGAGGGGTAAAGACCAATGTTGGGACCCTGGGCCCAGGTATGTTCTTCACCTCTAGGTCATTTGAAAGAAAGGTTCTTTACCTCTGCATCACTAAAAGAAGAACTTTTATCGATGGACAAATGGATCAGATCTGGATTTTGAAGGAGCCTCTTGGCTGACTTGGAAAGGAAGGATTGGAAGTTGGAATGATGGAAGTATGGCCAGAATTAAAGGGGGAAAGTGTGAGAGGTCACAGGAGACCTGAGAAACTGGGCAAAGACAGGTAGGAGCCCAAGCAGCTCTGCCCAGTGAGAAGAAAATGGGGAAACAGAACCTAGAGGAGCTTCCACATGGGATGCACAGGTGGAGGAAAAGGGGCTGACATAAAGGACAGAAGCCGAGCTCCATGTTCCATTCTGGCTAATGGTGGAACCTGTACATGATGCTTATTAGAGATGCCTTGTCATCAACACCTGTGCAAGCAAATGTGCAGGAGTTAGGAGTAAGGGGAGCTTTGATGAAGGCCTGACAGCCTCAGCTGACCAGTGTGGAGCTTTAGAGCTAAAAATTGCCCTCAAAGTTCTCCTCCTTTGGACCAAATAATTTGGCCATATAGTCACTACACTTGGCTGCTCTCAGAATGGTCAGCTCTTGGGCAAGGAAACTCTGCAGGTGAGGGCATTACCATCAGTATTTAGAAAAGAAGAGAAAAGGGACTTAGACATTGAGCTAAATGAACTGGGAAACATAAGCCTGTTTGCTTCACCAGGGAGCTACAGCTTCATACTGCAAGTGGTCCACAACATTGTTCCACCGAGGAGATTAATAGTCCTCTCTTCCCCTGTATTTAGTACCGGATTGTTGGGAGGCACAGCGGGAGATGCTGGACCACAGAGGCATGTCAGTATAACTAGGGGGTGTAAACCCATCCAAAGTGTGTGAAAACCTGGGAAGTTGATTGCTTTTTTTTGGAAAGGCCCCTGTTCCATTCCAAGGCCTGCATTTGCCCCATGCACTCACACTTCCTCTCTCCATAACCATGTGGACTTAGCGGCCACATGGCCCATGGCCATGAGGACTCCACACATGGGCTCCAGAAGGGAGCCTGGATACCTCAACACAGCAATGGATTGTAGCCGGGAACACATACTGGATGCTGGACTGGTCTGTACTTTAATACAGAGCAGAAATTCTGGACACTAGCTTTTGTGTTGGCCTTACTGACGACAAGATTGGACTTTTTCCATGGTGAGACAGACAGAGATCACCCATTGGGAAGTCAGGAGGGGAACTTCCTTACTTTTGCATCATTGATAAAGTTCACCACAGAGCCACATCCTCCCTCCTGTGTGGGTCTCAGAAAATTCTTTTTCTGGTGGCACCACAAGAACTTATTTTCCACCAATGGTAAGGAGGTCTCGGGATGACAGCTGAAGGGGCATATTGAAAGGGACATCTAGACTCAGCATGTTTGTGTCTTTCACAGAGGTTCCCCCAGCCTGCGTGAACAGAAGAATAGGGCTATGCATCTGAGGCTGTTGATCTGTGTTTCCCCTTTTGGAGTGCCATTCCATGCCTATTGTTTTCTCCTTCTCAGGACTCCTCACAAACTCTCACAGAAGTATCCATGACATATGTGCTTTGGTAGGTGAAGAGGGCATTGGAGCCTGTACACATTAAACAAAAACTCCCCATTCATCCCCACCAACCCCTGGTAATCTCTATTTTCCATTTCTGTGAATATGCCCATGCTAGGTAACTCATATATGTAGAGCTATACAATAGTCAGCCATATGCGTCTGGCTTTTTCACTTAGCAAAATGTTTATGAGGTTCATCCATGTTGCAGCATGTCTCAGATTTCATTTGTTGTTATGGCCAAATATTTCATTGTATACAGCATTTTCTACACCCATTCATCTGTTGGTGACAGCTTGGATTGTTTCACTTTGGGGCTATTGTGAATAGTACTGCTGTAAATACTGGTGTACATTTATCTGTTTGACTCTCTGCTTTCATGTCTTTTGGGCATACGCCTTGGAGTGGAATAACTGGCTCATGTGGTAATTCTGTTTAACTACATTTACTATGCTGTAATGTTTAACTCAGTGGTTGAACCATTTTACACCTCTGTAAGCAATGAACAAGGGTTCCAGTTTCTCCACAATCTCTTCAACACTTGTTATTTTCCAAATTTGGTTGGCTTTATTCTGTTTTCTTTTTGATAATAGCCATCCAATTGGTATGAAGTGGTTACCATCTCATTATGGTTTTGATTTTCATTTCCCTGGTAACTAGTGATGTTAATCCCCTTTATGTACTTATTGTCCCTTTGATATCTATTTTGCAGGAATGTCTACTCATGTCATTTACCCACTTTTGAATAAGGTTATTTGTTTTTTGTTCTTGAGTGTAAGAGTTTCCTGTATATTCTGGATACCAATTCCTTATCAGATATACAATTTGAAATGTTCTCGCTGAGTATTAGGTTATCTTTTCATTTTGTTGATAGTATTGTTTGCATAAAAAATTTTAATTTTGATGAAGTTTAGTTTATCCATTTTTTACTTTATTCCCTGTGATTTTGAAGTCATGTCCAAAACCATTACCAAATTCAATATCGTGAAGATTTTTCCCTATTTTTTCTTCTGTTTAATAGTTTTAACCAACATTTAGGTGTTTCATCCATTTTGAGTTAATTTTTGTGTATGGTGTAAAGAGTCCAGCTGCACTCTGTTGCAAGTGGACATCCAACTTTCCTAGCACTACTTGTTGAAAATACTGTTCTTTCCCACATTGAATTGTCTAGACACCTTTGTTGAAAATAAATTGAACGAGTATGCTAGAATTTATTTCTCTGCTTCCTACATCACTCCAGTGGTCTATATGTCTTTACTATGCCAGTTGTACACTTTTTAAAATTGTTGTACCTTTGAAATTAATTTTGAAATTTGATCATTTGAATTTGCATATTTTGTTCTCGCTCAACATTATTTTCACTATTTGAAGTCCCTTGGGACTCCATATGAATTTTTGGTAGATGGATCAGTTTCTTCAAAAAAAATAATGCTGTTGAAATTGTGATGGAAATTGCATTGAATCTCTAGACAGCCTTTGCTAGTATT
This sequence comes from Mormoops blainvillei, assembly GCA_004026545.1. Lineage (NCBI taxonomy): Eukaryota > Metazoa > Chordata > Mammalia > Chiroptera > Mormoopidae > Mormoops > Mormoops blainvillei. Next base: position 31,603 of record PVJD01012830.1, on the reverse strand, counting down.
GCCAGCTTAATAATAGTATTCTTCTAGTCCATGAATATATGATGTCTTTCCAATGATTTATGTCTTTTTCATTCTTTCAACAATGTTTTATAGTTTTCAGTATATAAATCTTTTACTTTCTTGGTTAAATTTATTCATAATATGTTGTTCTGTTTTATGATATTGTAATGGCATTGTTTTCTTAATTACTTTTTGGAATATTCATTATGGGATACAAATATGTAACTTATTTTTATATGTCAATTTTGTATTCCTGCAACTTTGCCGTATTAACTCAATAAGACAGTTTTTTTGCAAAGTAGTTGGGATTCTTTTACATGTAAGATCATGTCATCCAAGAGAAGAGATAATTTAACATCTTTTTCAATTTGGTTGTTTTTATTTCATTTTCTCACCTAGTTGCTCATGCTAGAATTTCTAATACCATGTTGAGTAAAAGTAATGAAAGTGGTGGGACTGCAGACTGATGCCACTGTGGAAAACAGTATGGAATTCCTCAAAAAACTAAAGATGTAATTGCCTTTTGATCCATGATCCCACAGCTGGAATTATACCCTAAGAATCCTGAAACACCAATTCAAAAGCACCTATGCACCACAATGTTCATAGCAGCATTATTTATAATAGCCAAGTACTGTCAACAGCCTAAGTGCCCATCAGTAAATGAGTGGATCAAAAAACTGTGGTACATTTATACAGTGGAATACCACACAACAGAAAGAAAGAACTCATACCCTTTGCAACAGCATGAATGGAATTGGAGAGTATTATAACTAAGTGAAATAAGCCAGATGGCAAAAGACAAATACCACATGATCTCACCTATAAGTGGAACCTAGTGAATAAAACAAACAAATAAGAAAAACAGAACCAGAGACATGGAAATAAGGGACAAACTGGCAGTAACCAGAAGGGAGAGTGAAGAGGGATAATGGGAGATAGAAGGGGAAGGGTCTAGTAAGGGAACACATGTAAAGGACTAAAGGATCCATGGTGGTGGTCAACGAGGTGGGGACCGACTGAGGGAATACGGTGGAGGTTGCAGGGGCAGGTCAGGGGAGAGCAACAGGGAAAAACTGGGACAACTGTAATTAAATAATAAAAAAATAAAATAAAATAACTTTAAAAAAGTAACAAAAGTGGGCATTCAGGATTTTCATACATGTACTTTATCATGTTTACCACAGAACTCTTCTCTATTCCTAAATTGAATATTTTTATGAAGAAATGGTGTTGAATTTTATCAAATGCTTTTCCTACATCAACTGAAATAATCAAGTAGTATGATTCCTTCAATCTATTAAATCTAGTTACATTCTATTATATTAATTATAGTGTTTTATTTTTGTATGTTGCATCATTTTGCATTGTAGGAATAAATCCTACTTGGTAATGGCTTATAAACTTTAATTTATAGTTGAGTTTGTTACAATTTTTATTGAGGATTTTTCCATCTATATACATATGAAGTATTGGTCTACACTTTTGTTTCCTTGTAGCGGTATTCCGGCTTTTCTATCAGGGTAATGCAGACCCCATAGAATGAATTTGCAAATGTTCCCTCGCCTTTTCAATTTTAGAAGAGCTTGAATAGGACTCATGTTAACTTTTCTTTTTGTTGTTGTTTGTTTTATTGAACATGTTATTACAGTTGTCCCATTTTTTCCACCCTTTATCCCCTCCAAACTGCACCCCATCCCATCATCCCCACATCTCTTAGTTCATGTCCATGGGCTGTACACATCAGTTCTTTGACTTCTTAATATCCTATACTATTCTTAACCTCCCTCTTTCTATTTTTTTGTCAACATTTTCCCACCACTACTTTCACCTGCCCCCACACATGCCCACCTCCCACCCTCAATCCTTCCCCCTTTGGCTTTGTCAATGTGTCCTTTATGCATGTTCCTTAATGGCCCTTCCCCTCCCTTTCCCCTGTCATTCCCCCCCCTCCTCCTCTCTGGTTACTGTCAGTTTGTCTTTTATTTCAATGTTACTGTTTATATTTTGCTTGTTTGTTATTTTTGTTGATTAGGTTCCACTTATAGGTGAGTTCATATGGTATCTCTCTTTCACCACCTGACTTATTTCACTTAGCATAATGTTGTCCATTTCCATCCATGCTGTTGCAAACAGTAGTAGCTCCTTCTTCCTTTCTGCTGTGTAGTATTCTATTGTATAAATGTACCATAGTTTTTTGATACAGTCATTTACTGTTGGGCACTTAGGCCACTTCCAATTCTTAACTATCATAAATTGTGCTGCTATGAACATTGGGCTGCATAGGTTCTTTTGCATTGGTATTTTATGATTCTTAGGGTATAACCCCAGGAGTGAAATTGCTGGGTCAAAAGGCAGATCCATTTTTAGTTTTTCTGAGGAAATTACAAACTTTTTTCCACAGTGGCTGCATCAGTCTGCATTTCCACCAAAAGTACACTAGGGTTCCCTTTTCTCCTCACCAGCACTTGTTGTTTGTTGATTTGTTTATGATAACCATTCTCTCTGGTGTGAGGTTATATCTCATTGTTGTTTTAATTTGCCTCTCTCTGATGGCTAGTGATGCTGAGTATCCTCTCATATGTCCCTGTGCCTTGCGTATGTCCTCCTCAGAGAAGTGTCTTTTGGGGTCCTTTGCCCATTTTTTAATTGGATTGTTTGTCTTCCTGGAATGGAGTCATGTGAGTTATTCATATATTTTGGAGATCAAACCCTTGTCTGAGGTATCATTGTCAAATATATTTTCCCATACGGTTGGTTCCCTTTTCATTTTGCTGATGTTTTCTTTAGCCGTGCAGAAGCTTCTTATTTTGATGAAACCCCATTTCTTTATTCTTTTGTTTAAGTCCCTTGCTCAAGGGGACAAATTGGTGAAAATATTGTTGCGTGGAATACCTGAGATTTTCCTTCCTATGTTCTCCTCTAGGACTTTTATGGTGTCACAACTTATATTTAAATCTTTTATCACTCTTGAGTTTATTTTTGTGTATTGTGTAAGTTGGTGGTCGAGTTTCATTTTTTTTTTTTTTTTTGCATGTAGCTGTCCAGATCTCCCAACACCATTTGTTGAAGAGGCTACTTTTGCTCCATTTAATGCTTCTGTCCCCTTTGTCAAATATTAATTGACCATAGAGACATGGGTTTATTTCTGGGCTCTCTGTTCTGTTCCATTGATCTATGTGTCTGTTCTTATGCCAGTACCAGACTGTTATATTACAGTGGCCTTGTAATATGCTTTGATGTCAGACATTGTGAGCCCTCCTGCTTTGTTCTTCTTTCTCAAAATTGCTGCAGCTATTTGGGGTTTTTAATGGCTCCATATAAATTTTTGAAATGTTTGTTCTATATCTGTGAAATATGTCATTGATAATTTAATAGGGATTGCATTGAATCTATAAATTGCTTTGGGTAGTATAGACATTTTGATTATGTTAATTCTTCCAATCTATAAACATGGAATATGCTTCCATTTATTTGCATCTTCCTTAATTTCTTTCTTCAGTGTTGTGTAGTTTTCTGAGTACAGGTCTTTTACCTCCTTGGTTAAGTTTATTCCTAGGTACTTTATTTTTGTTGTTGCTATAGTTAATGGGTTTTTTTCCTCAATTTCTGATTCTGATATTTCATTGTTGGTGTACAAAAATGCCTTTGATTTCTGAAAATTAACTTTGTCTCCTGCTGTTTTACCAAATTCACTTATTAAGTCAAATAGTTTTCTGGTCACTTTTTAAGTCAAAGAGTTTCTGGTAAATCCTATAGGGTGTTCTATGTACACTATCATGTCATCTGCAAACAATGACAGTTTTACTACCCCCTTTCCAATTTGGATGCCTTTTATTTCTTTTTCTTGCCTTGTTGATGTCGCTAGGACTTCTAATACTATGTTGAATAGAAGTGGTGAAAGTGGACATCCTTGTCTTGTTCCCAATCACAGTGGGAAAGTTTTTAGTTTTTGCCCATTCAGTATAATATTGGATGTAGGTTTCTCATATATAGCCTTTAGTATGTTGAGGTATGCCCCCTTTATTCCCACTTTGCTGAGTGTTTTTATCATAAATGGGTGCTGTACCTTATCAAATGCTTTTTCTGCATCTATCAATATGGTCTTGTGATTTTTTTCTTTGCTTCTGTTTATGTGATGTATTACATTTATCAATTTGCAAATATTGTACTATCCTTACATCCCTGAGATGAATCCCACTTAATCATGGTGAATGATCTTTTTAATGTATTGCTGGATGCAGTTTGCAATATTTTGTTGAGGGTTTTAGTGTCTATGTTCATCAGCGATATTGGCCTGTAGTTTTCTTTCTTTGTTGTGTCTTTATCTGGTTTGGGGATTAGGATGATGCTGGCCTCATAAAAAGAGTCTGAGAGTCATCCTTCTTCTTGGATTTTTTGGAATAACCTTGGAAAGAAAGGCATTAGCTCTTCCTGAAATGTTTTGTAGAATTCTCCTGTGAAACCACCTGGTCCAAGGCTTTTGTGTGCCTGGAGTTTTTTTATTACTGCTTCAATTTCATCAGCTGTTATTGATCTATTCAGGCTTTCTACCTCTTCTTCATTAAGTTTGGGAAGATTACATTTTTCTAGATTTTTGTCCATTTCACTCAGGTTTTCAAATTTCTTGACATACAGTTGTACATCATAATTTCTTACGATCCTTTGTATTTTGGTGTTATCAGTTGTAATTTCTCCTCTTTCATTTCTGATTTTTTTTATTTGCTTCTTCTCCCTGCTTTTTTTGATGGGTCTGCTTAAAGGCTTGTCAATTTTTTTTATCTTTTCAAAGAACCAGCTCCTGGATTTATTGATGCTTTGAATTGTTCTTTTAGTCTCTATGTCATTCAATTCTGCCCTGATCTTGATTATTTCCTTCCTTCTGCTCACTCTGGGCTTTATTTGTTGTTGTTTTTCCAGTTCTCATAGATGATGTGGTTGTTTATTTGAAATGTTTCTGTCTTTTTCAGGTAGGCCTGCATTGTTATGAACTTCCCTCTCAGGACTGCCTTCACCGTGTCCCATAGGTTTTGAACTGTTGTATGTTCATTTTCATTTGTTTCCAGAGACTTTTGGATTTCTTTTTTGATCTCATTATTGACCCATTCATTGTTTAATTTCATGCTATTCAATCTCCATGAGTTTGAATGTTTTTGAGCTTTTTCCCTTGAGGTTGGTTTCTAGTTTTAAGCCCTTGTGGTCTGAGAAAATGCTTGATATGATTTCAATTTTCTTGAATTTATTGAGGCTTGTTTTGTGCCCTACCATGTGGTCTATCTTTGAAAATATTCCATGTGCATTAGAAAAGAATATATACTTCCCTTCTTCGGGATGAAAGATTCTGTATATATATCAGTTAGGTCTATTTGATCTAATGAGTCATTCAGTTCCACAATATAGTTGATATTTTGTTTGGATGATCTACCCATTGTTGACAGTGGGGTATTAAAATCCCCTACTATAAGTGTGTTGCTATCTATATCTTTCTTGAAGTCCTCCAGGATTTTCCTTATATATTTGGGTGCTCCTATGTTGGGTGCATATAAGTTTACAATATTTATGTCCTCATGATGGATTCTTCCCTTGAGAATTAGGAAGTGTCCTTCTGTTTCTATTTTCATGGCCTTTGTTTTGAAGTCTATTTTGTCTGATAAAGTATTGCTACCCCAGCTTTTATTTTTTTCCTGTCCATTTGCTTGGAATGTTTTTTCCTGATCCTTTACTTTCAGTCTGTGTAGGTCTTTTGTTCTGAGGTGGGTCTCTTATAGGCAGCATATGTGTGGGTCATGTTTTTCTATCCATTCAGCTACTCTAGGTCTTTTAATTGGAACATTTACACCATTTACATTTAAAGTTTTTATTGGTAGGTACTTATTCATTTTTTCCCTTTGTACTTGTGTTCCTCTCTCATTCTTTTTCTTCATCTTCTTAAAGCAGTCCTTTTAGCAGCATTTTCAATGCTGGTTTGGTAGAGGTTTATTCTTTTAACTTCCTTTTGTCTGAGAAGCTCCTTATTTCTCCTTCCATTTTAAATGAGAACCTTGTTGGATATAGTAGTCTTGGTTGCAGGACTTTGCTTTTCATTACTCAAAATATTTCTTGCCATTCCCTTCTGGTTTGTAGTGTTTCTGTGGAGAAGTCAGCTGCTAGCCATACTGGGGCTCCCTTGTATGTTTCTTCCTGTTTCTCCCTTGCTTCCTTTAAGATTCTCTCTTTGTCCTTGGTGTCTGCCATTTTAATTATGATGTGTCTTGGAGTGGGTCCCTTAGGGTTCCTCTTGATTGGGACCCTCTGTGCTTCCTGGACTTCTGTGATGTTTTTCTCTCCTCAAATTAAGGAAGTTTTCCTTCATTACTTTTTCTAATAGGTTTTCTATCCTTGCTCCTCTTCTTCTCCTTTTGGTATTCCTGTTATATGGATATTATTACATTTCTTATTGTTCTTCATTTCTGTTAACCCCTCTTTGTTTTTTGTTTTGTTTTGTTTTGTTTTGTTTTGTTTTTTTAGACTTTTTTCATTTTCTTGCTCTTTCTGGGAGTTTTTTCTACCATGTCCTCCAGCTTGTTTATTTGGGCCTCTGCTTCATCTAGCCTGCTTTTGATTCCTTCTATTGTTTTCTTCAATTTGGAAATTATATTCTTCATTTCCTTTTGGTTCTTGTTGATAGTTTCTATGTCCTTTTTAGCTGATATAGTTTGCAGTAAGTTCCTCATAGCTTCCCTGTAATTTTTTGTAAGTCTCACTTACGGAGCTCACTGAGTTCCGTAAGCTTCCTTATAACCATTGTTTTGAACTCAATATATGATAGTTTCCTCACCTCTATTTCATTCAGTAGTCTTTCTGAGGATCCCTCCTTTCCCTTCGGCTGGGTGTTGTTTCCTTGTATTCCCTTGTATTTGGCTGCCTGGGCAAAACCACAAAGCCCAGGAAACAAACCCACGACTACAGAAATAACTGCCCCCTGCAATCCCACTACCAACAGCTAATGAACCAGTATTTAGAAGACTATAAAGAAATAAAGACTATTAAAAGGAAGGAGAGAAATAAGCTATAGTAAAAAATCTAGTGACTTAATATGCACCAACTTGATGGACAAAAAATGAATGTTACAAAGCTATGTAGTAAAGAAAATATTGCAAATCATGGAGACTACAGCGGATTTTGTCTCAGTAGCCTCTAGTATTTACCAGTCTTTTCTTTCTGGACTCACCTCTAGTGAAGTCAGATGTTGACCCCATCTGACCTTAGGCAGCCTGTTTGAGACTTCCTGGGATTTCCTATCTATAGCTGTGTCCTTCAGTTATTAATCTAGTCACTCTGCACTCAGCAGTCAGGCTTAAGCACCATCGGGCTGGGCAGAATCCCTCCTGGTGGGGGGGCTGTTTCCTTCAGGCTGCAGCTGCTTGGAAGGGAGTGGTCTGTGTGAGCTCCATGGGTGCTGCCTTGTAGGGAATGGCTTGGCACCAGGATCCCAGTGGCTGCTCTCTCAATTCTCTCCGCAAAGTCTCTATCCCCAGTCTCTCCTCAAACGTCTCTAGTCCATTCTACCCTCCCCGCTTTGCGGGGGTCTACTGTCTATGGCTGCCACTCTATACTCAGTAGCCAAGTTTAAGCACCAGAGGGCTGGGGAAGAATCCTTCCTGGGGGCAGGGCTATTATTTCCCCTCAGGCTCCCACTTGGGGGAATGGTCTGCCTGAGCAAGATAGCTGCTACCTTGTGGGGGATGGTTCAGCACCAGGATCTCAGCGGCTACTCTCTCAGTTCTCTCCCCAAAGCCTCAATCCCCAGTCTCTCTTCAGGTTATCCAGCCCACTCTGCCCCTGCCTCTGCCAGAGCCCAGGGTAACTAGTTGCAAATGAAAATTTATGCATTGGCTCTTTAATCGGCTCTTTCAGTCTCCAGCCTCCCATCTCTGGCAGAGAGCAACCCTGCCACTTTTTGCAGTTGGCTGTTATCTGTGTACTTTTTGGGCTCTGGTTCAGTAGGCTGGGGATTCCTGCTTATGGTGTAGGCCCCACTCTTCTTAGGCAGATCCAACTGGTTGCTTAAATATCCCTCTTGCGCTGCCACCTGAGGGTGTCCAGCCAGCCTCCTCATGTCTCCACTACACTCCTTACCAGTCAGGTTGTGCTAAACTGATTCTACTGTCTGTCTGAGGTTATAAGATTTCTCTCTAGCTATTGTTCAGTTGTTTGTTCTGGGTGATTTCTCCACAATTTGGCTATAATTCCAGATTGGCCCTGGGAGGACGTCAGTGTGACTTCCATTCACTCCTCTGCCATCTTGATCCCCCCCTATTAATTCTTCTTTAAATGTTTGCTCAATTTAACCTGTGAAGCCATCTAATTCTGGGCTTTTACCTGTTAGGAGATTTGTGATGATCAATTCAATCTCCTAACTAGTTATAGGTCTATTCACATTTTCTGTTTCTTCATGATTCAGTTTTGGTAGACTGTGTGTTTCTAGGAATTTGCCCATTTCATCTAAGTAATCAAATTTTTTGGTGTAGACATATTCATGTTATTCCCTTATAATTCTTTCATTTCTATAAAATCAATAGTAGTGTCCCATTTTTGTTTTCTGATTTCAGTAATTTTAGTGTTCACTCTTTAAATCCATTAATATAAAGCTTAATCAATTTTGTTGATCTTTTCAAAGTACTAATTTTTTTTTAGTTCATTGGTATTTCTCTATTTTTTATTATATATTTTATTTATCTCTGCTCTAATCTCTATTATTTCTTTTCTTCTGGTAGATTTGGTTAGTTTTCTTTTCCTATAATCATAAGCTGTAGAGTTAGTTTACTGACTTGAGATTTTTCTTCCTTGTTAATGTATTTGTTTACAGCTGTGAATTTCTCTCCACTGTTTCCACTGTATCCTGTATGTTTTAGTATGTAGTGTTTTCATTTCTATTTCTCTCCTGGAATTTTCTAATTTATCTTGTTATTCCCCCTTTGACACATTGGTTGAATAACAGGATATTGTTTAATTTCCGCATATTTGTGAATCTCCAGACTTACTTTTGCTATTGATTTCTAGCTTTAATACTTTGGGATTGGAAATGACTTCCAATGTTTGGAAGATTTCCATTGCATTAAATTTGTTAAGGAATATTTTGTAGCCTAACGTGATCTATCTTACAGAATATTTCATATGTACCTGAAAAAAAGTGTACTCTGTTGTTGTTGGGTAGAATGTATGTATCTGTTAGGTACAATTGGATTATGATGATTTTCACCTCCTTATTTATCTATTTTCCTGTATTTTATATTTTTGTTCTATCCATTACTCAAAGTGGGTATTGAAGTCTCCAGTAGTTATTGTAGATTTGTCTATTTCTTCTTTAAGTTCTGTCAATGTTTGCATCCTAAATTTTGCAGCTCTAATGTTTGGTATATATCTGTTTATTATTATTTTCTCTTATGATTATACAATGTACTTCTTTGCCTTCTATAGCAGTTTTGTGTAAAGCCTATTTTATTAATTATAATACAGTCATTCCACCTCTGTTTAGATTTCTATTTGCTTGAATACTCTCTTTCAACCTCTCACTTTCACCTTACTTGTGTCTTAAGAGTTAAAGTGAGCCTCTTGTAAACATCATATGGTTGAATTTTTTTTAATCCATTGTGCCAATCTAAACCTTTTGATGGGAGAGTTAAACCTTTACATCTAAAGTAATTACTGATAGGGAAGGACTTCTGACATTTTGCTATTTGTTTTCTGTATGTCTTCTAGATTTTTCGCCATCATTTTCTCTATTTTTGCCTTCTGATGAGTTTAGTTGATTTTCTGTAGGGATAAGTTTTGATTTCCTTCTCATTTCCTTAGTGTATGTTCTATTATAGATATATTCTTTATGCTTACATGGGCACTAATGTTCACAGCTTCATATTCTCACTTTGCTCATATATCATTTTCCAGATTTCATTTGTTACCTTCTTTTTAAAATTATTTTTATTAAAATACTTTTGACATACAATATTGTGTAAATATTTTAAAGATTTATTTTATTTTATTTTTTAGACAGAGGAGAAGGGAGGGTGAAAGAGAGAGCGAGAAATGTCAGTGTGTGGTTGCCTCTCACGTGCCCCCTACTGGGGACCTGACCCGCAACCCAGGCATGTGCCCTGACTGGGAATCGAACGGACGACCCTTTGGTTCACAGGTCAATGCTCAATCCAGTGAACTACACCAGACAGGGCAATATTATGTAAATTTAAAGTGCACAAAATATTGATTTAATCATTTATACCTTGTAATATGACTGTGTTGCAATGATAAATAGGACCTCTATCAGTCACACACTTACCATTTTTTGTTGTGGGAATAATTAAGATCTAATCTCATCAAATTTAATGATTATAATACAATATTGTTGTCTATATTCACTAATCCTAAATCTCCGAGATTTATTTGTCTACTAGTTGCAAGTTTGTACCCTTAAACATTATCTCTTCTGTTTATCCACCCTTGTCCTCCAGAAACTATCATTTGTTCTCTGTTTTTACAATTTTGGCTTATTTTGGTTACACATATATGTGATATCATTCTATATTAGTCTTAGTCTGAGGTATCTCACTTAGTAAAATATCCTAGAGCTCCACTGATGTTGTCTCAAATGATATGTTTGTCATGGCTGAATATAGTCCATTGTGTGTGTGTGTGTGTGTGTGTGTGTGTGTGTGTGTGTGTATCTGTTGATAGGCATTTAGGCTGCTTCCATATTCTGGCTATTGTGAATAATGCTGCAATAAACATGGGAGTGTATATCTATTTGCAATATCCTGTTTTTATTTTCTTTAGGTATATATTTGCACATGGGATTGAGGGATCATATGGAGGATCTATTTTTAATTTTCTGAAGAATCTTCATATTGTTTTCCACAGTAGCTAAACCAATTTACATTCCCACCAAGGGTGTACAAAAATTCTCAATTCTCATTCTCACCAACACTTGTTTTCTTGTCTTCTTGCTGACAACCATTCTAGCAAGTGTAAGGTAACAACTCATTATGATTTTGATTTGCATTTCCCTGACAATTAGTAATGTTGTATACTTTTCCATATACCTGTTGGCCATTTAGATGTCTTTTTTGAAAAAATGTTTATGTAGTTTCTCTGCATGTTTTTTATCAGATTTTTTGTTTTTTATATTAAGTTGTATGAGTCATTTATATTTTAGATATTAACCCCTCATCTGATATATGCCTTAAAAATGTTTTCTCCCATTCTGTAGGGGCTTTTTTATTTTGCTGATTGTTGCTTTTGCTGTACAGAAGCAACAAGTTTTATGTAGTCCTTCTTATTGATTTTTGTTTTTGTTGTTTGTGCTTTTTGTGTCATATCCAAAAAATTATTGCCAGGACCAATTTTAAGGAGCTTCCTTCCTACACTTTCTTATATGAATAATATGATATCAAGTCTTATGTTTAAATCTCTGATCCATTTGGAATTAATTTTATTGAGTGGTGTAAGATCAGATCCATTTCTTTTCTACAACTCTTCTACATCTATTTATCCACATTTCCCAGCATCATTCACTAAAAACTAACCTTTCCCCATAGGGTGTTCTTGGACATATATGTGCGGATTTGATGCTGATCTCTTTATTCTGTTCCATTGGCTTATTTGTATATTTATACGGTAGTGACATACTGTTTTAATTACTCTAGCTTTGTAGTAAAGTTTGAAATCAGGAACTGTGATACTTTTTCCTTCTTATTTCTCAGGCTGCTAGTTATTTTGGGGTCATTTGTGGTTTCATACAAAATTTAGCATTGTTTTTTCTTTATATGTAAGTGTCATTGGAATTTTGATAAGGATTATATTGCATCTATAGATGGCTTTGAGTAGTGTAGGCATTTTGACAATATTCATTCTTCTAATTCATGGACATAGAGTATCTTTTAAGTTGTTTGTTTCTTTTAGTTCTTATTTTACAGATCTCTTACTTCTTGGTTAAATTTATCCCTAGATGTTTTATTATTTTTGATGTTATTATAAAAGTGACAGTTTTCTTGTTTTCTCTTTCAGATGTTTCATTATTAGTATATAGAAATGCAAATGATTTCTATATATTGATTTTATATCCTGAATCTTTACTGAATTTGTTTATAATTTCTAATATGTTTTGATTGAATCTTTGGAATTTTCTATATACAAAAATATATCATCTATAAATAATGATAATTTACTTCTTTCTTTCTGATCTGGATTCCTTTTATTTGTCTTGCCTGATTGCTCTAGTGAGGACTTCAATTGAATAAGAGTAGTGATATTGGGCATCTTATCTTGTGCCTGGTCTTAAAGGAAAAGATTTCCATTTTTTATCATTGAGTAAAAGGGGTTGTCATATATGGTCTTAGTTATGTTGTGGTATCTTTCTTCTTTATCTAATCTGTTTGGAGTTTTTATCATGAAATGTTATTGTATTTTGTCAAATGCTTTTTCTGTGCCCACTGAGATCATGTAATTTTAATCTTTCATTCTATTAATGTACTGTATCCTAACTATGGTTGGCATATGTTGAAATATTCTTGCATGTCAGGGATAAATCTCACTTGGTCATGGTTTATGATTCTTTTAATGTTTTCTCGAATTCAATTGTTGAGATTTTTCACATCTATATTCATCAGAAATTGGTTTTTTTTTTCTGAAATCTCCTTATCTGGTTTGCTATCAGGGTAATATTGCTTCCTAGAATAAGCATGCAAATGTTTCCTTTTTTCCAATTTATTGTAAGAAGTTGAGAAAGGTTGGCAATAATTTTTCTTTCTATGTTTGTTATATTCACCAGTGAAGCCATCAAGTCTGGGGCTCTGCATTGGGAAGTTTGGATTACTGATTTAATCTCTACTCATTATTGGTCTGTTTAGATTTTCTTTTTTTTTTTCCAACTTACTCTTGCTAGGTGGTGTATTTCCAGGAATTTATCCATTTATTCTAGTTATCTAATTCATTAGCATGTAATTTTTCAGGTACTTTCTTATCATCCTAAGTATTTGTATATTATCAGTTGTAATGTCTCCTCTTTCATTACTATTCTTATATTCTTAGTATCTCTCAATTTGTTTATCTTTTTGAAAAAAAACAGCTCTCAGGTTGTTTTTATTCTTTCTTTTGCTTTTCTGTTCTCTATTTCACTTATTTCCACTCTAATCTTTATTAATTTCTCTTTCTGCTAACTGGGCTTATTCTGTTATTGTGTTTAGCTCTTTGTGTTGTAAAGGTAGGTGTTTTATTTAACATATTTCTAATTTCTTAATATCTACTTGTCACTATAAAATGTCCACTTATAACTGCTTTTTCAGTATCTCATAGGTTTGGATATGCTTTCTTTCCATTTTTACTAGTTTCAAGATGTTTATACTTTGCACTTGATCTTCCATGACCAATTGGTTGATCAAAAGTGTGTTGTTTAATTTCCACATATACATAGATTTTTCCAGCTTTCCTCTTAAGGTTGGGAAGGATGGTTGGTAAGATTTCAATCTTCTTAAATTTTCTGAGAAATATTTTGTGTCCTACTAAATGATCTGTCATGGAGAGTAATCTCTGTGGACTTGTGCAGAATGTTCATTCTGCTGCAGTTGGATGGAATGTTCTAATAAATCTATAAAGTTTATTAAACCTGTTCAACATAGAATAGTTCAATTCAAAGGTCTCCTTCTTGATGTTTTATCTGAATGACAAAATCATTGGTAAAAAATGGCATACTGACACTGCATACTATTACTGTACCTTTTTTCCCTTTAGATCTATTAGTATTTGCTCAATTATTTAGGTTCTCAGTTGTTGGGTGAATATAGGTTTACAATTATTGTATCTTCTTGAATGTATTGACATCTTTTTGATTGTATAATGACCTTCTTCAACTTGTTACCATTTTACTTAAATTTTATTTTGTCCAATATAAGTATGGCTATCCAAAAATAGTTTGGGACTTCTGGCTAAGATGGAGGTGCAGGTACATATGCTTTGCTTCCTCACACAACCAAAAGAAGGACAACAACAAATTTAAAAACTAAAAACAACCAGAATTGCCAGAAAATTGAAAAGTATGGACGTCCTACAACCAAGGAGTTAAAGAAGCAACATTCATCCAGAGTGGTTGGAGGGGCAGAGATGGGCAGCTGGGGGTGGAGAGGATGCATGGCAAGGCAGAGGCTGGAGGACGATGATGGCAAGGCAGTAGCTTGCAGACTTGGTGGTTCCACTTTAGAGTGTGGATAAGCTTAGAGGAACCATTGGCAGGGGGCAAGACAGACCATGAAACCCAGGGTTCCAGCAAAGGGAAATAAAGACTCAAAAACTGGCTATAAAAACCGGTGGGGGCTGTGTGATGGGAGAAACTCCAAGCCTCACAGAAGAGTTTTTTGGAGAAGCTGACAATGTCCTAGAATGTAGAATGACACAAACTCACCCACCTGGGAATTAGGACCTGAAAGGGAACAATCCACTTTGGGGAAGTGGGAGAAATGACTGAAAGCAGGGGGAGAGCCAAGCAAGTGGCATAGTTCCCTCTCTGACCCCTCCCCCACAGACAGTGACACAATGCAGCAAAGTGGGTTACACTTCCTTGGTGAATACCTAAGGCTCTGCCCCTTACAATATAACAAGTGCACCAAGACAAAGAAATATGTCTCAAACAAAAGAACAGACCAAAACTCCAGAAAAGGAACTACGTGATGAAGAGATAGCCATTCTATCATATACAGAATTCAAGCACTGTTATTCAAGATCCTCACAGAAATGATTAAGTATGGATGCAAAATCGAGGAAGAAGTGAAAGCTATACAAAGTGAAATAAAGAAAAATATATGGGGGACCAAGAATGAAGGGAAGCAAACTTGGACTCAAGTCAATGATTTGGAACAGAAGGAAGAAATAAACATTCGACCAGAACTGAATGAAGAAACAAGAATTCAAAAAAAATGAGGAGAGTTTGAGGAACCTCTGGGACAACTTTAAACCTTCCAACATCTGAATCATAGGGGTGCCAGAAGGAGAAGAGGAAGAGCAAGGCATTGAAAACTTATTTGAACAAATAATGAAGGAAAATTTCCCCAATCTGGTGAAGGAAATAGACTTCCAGGAAGTCCAGGAAACTCAAAGAGTCCCAAAGAAACTTGGCCCAATGAGGAACACACCAAGACACATCATAAATTACTCAAGATTAAAGATAAGGAGAGAATCTTCAAAGTAGCAAGAGAAGAGGAGACAGTCACCTACAAAGGAGTTCCCATAAGTCCATCAGCTGATTTCTCAAAAGAAACCTTACAGGTAAGAAGGGGCTGGAAGGAAATATTCAAAGTCATGAAAGGCAAGGACCTACATCCAAGATTACTCTATCCAGCAAAGCTATCATTTAGAGTGGAAGGGCAGATAAAGTGTTTCCCAGACAAGGTCAAGTTAAAGAAGTCCATCATCACCAAGCCTTTATTATATGAAATGTTAAAGGGACTAATCTAAGAAAAAGAAGAAGATCAAAAACTATGAACAGTAAAATGACATCAAACTGACCACTATCAACAGCTGAACTTAAAGAACAAAAACAGAAACCAAGCAAACAACTAGAACAGCAACAGAATCAAAGAAATGGAGATCACATGGAGTATTATCAGTGGTGTAGGGGAGGGGGGAAGAATAGGGGAAAAGGTACAAGAAATAAAAAATATAATTAGTAGGTACAAAATAGACAGGGGGAGGTTACAAATAGTATAGTAAATGGAAAAGCTAAAGAACTTATTTGTACAACCCATGGATATGAATTAAGGGGGGGGATGCTAGAGGGAGGGGGGTTGCAGAGCAGAGGTGTATAAAGGGGCGAAAGAATGGGGCAACTGTAATAGCATAATCAATAAAATATACTTTAAAAATACCACATATCTTTTGAATGGAATATCTTATTTCATTCCTTCTCTTTAAATCTACATGTGTATTTAAAGCTGAATGGATCTCTTGTAGGTACCCATTGTTGGGTTTTATTTTTTTATCCACCTAGTCACTCCATGCATTTTGATTGGTGAATTTAATCAATTTATATTTAGAGTGATTATTGATATGTGAGGAATTGATACTGTCATCTTATTGATTTTGCTCTGGGTGTTTTGTATTTACATTGTTTCCTTTTCTTTCTGTTTCTGCCTGTCTTTGTAGATTGGTGCTCCATGGTGAAGTGCTGTTTTCACTTTCAGCCACCATTTATTTGCTTAATGTTTCTGTTGGAAAAATGGCTTGGAGCATCTGAGTCTGCCATTTTGTTGATATCACTCTATGCTACAAGTTTTAGTGTGTAATTTTATTTTTACATTTATTAAGGAAATGTTTGAACATAAATTTAAAATCTAACACTATTACAAAGTTTATAAGAAAAATTTGAGTTTCCTGCCCAATCTTCCCCACTTCTAATCCCACTTCTCAGAAACAACCTCTTAGAAACCTACATATTTCTCCTGGTATTATGACCGTGATTCTAATACTGTGTTGTACTGATAGCTGTTTCTTGCTGTTTGAGATTGCACATTATTTATTGACTTCCTATTATAAGGGAAGAGAACTTATTTTTCCTCTAGCTCAGCTCCCCTACATAATTTCTTTGTAGCCATTCCCATTCCTACAGCATAGTTATATCACTAGGATGTTTTGGCCTCAAGTTTTAAAGTACAGACATCCTCGAATGTCTGGTATTCCTCCATTTTTTTCCTCTTTTTTTAATTCTTATTCAAGTACAGTTGTCTCCATTTTCCCACCACCACTTTTCCTCTGCCTCATCCTCCCCCACCTCCCACCCACAATCCTTCTCCCCTTTGGCTTTGTCCATAGGTCTTTTATACATGTTTCTTGATGACACTTCCCCTTCTTTTCCCCCGATATACCCCTCCATCCTCTCCTCCAGTTACTGTCAGTTTGTTCTTTATTTAAGTGTCATTGGTTATTTTTTGCTTGTTTGTTTGCTGTGTTGATTATGTTCCACTTACAGGTGATAATATATGGTATTTGTCTTTCACTGCCTGGCTTACTTCCCTTAGCATAATGTTCTCCATTCCATCCATGCTGTTGCAAAATGTAGGAGCGCCTCCTTTCTTCCTCCTGTGTAGTGTTCCATTGTGTAAGTGTACCATAAATTTTTGATCCACTCATTTACTGTTAGGTACTTAGGTTGCTTCTAACACTTGGCTATTGTAAATTGTGCTTCTATAAACATTGGGCTGCATAGGTTCTTTTGCATTGGTATTTCAGGATTCTTAGGGTATAATCCCAGCAGAGGAATAATGGGTCAAAAGGAAGTTCCATTTTTAGTTTTTTGAGGAAGTTCCATACTGTTTTCCACAGCGGCAGAACCAATTGGCGTTCCCAACAACAGTGTACTAGGGTTCCCATTTCTGCACATCCTCACCAGCACTTGTTTGTTGATTTAGTTATGATGGCCATTCTGACTGGTGTGAAGCGCTATCTCATTGTGGTTTTATTTGCCTCTCTCTGATGGCTAGTGATGCTGAGCATCCTGTCATATGTCTCTGTGCCCTGTGTATGTCCTCCTTGGAGAAATATCTGTTCAGGTCCTTTGCCCATTTTTTAATTGGACCATTTGTCTTCCTGAAGTGGAGTTGTGGAGTTATTTATATATTTTGGAGATCAAACCCTTGTCTGAGGTATCATTGTCAAATATATTTTCCCATATAGTTGATTTCCTTTCATTTTGCTGATGTTTTCTTTAGCTGTGCAGAAGCTTCTTATTTTGATGAAGTTCCGTTATTTATTTGCTTTATGTCCCTTTCTCTAGGGGATGTATTGGTGAAAATTTTGCTGCATGAAATATCTAAGATTTTCCTACCTGTGTTCTTGTCTAGGACCTTTATGGTGTCATGACTTATATATAAGTCTTTTATCCCTCTTCAGTTTACTTTTGTGTATTGTGTAAGTTTTGGTAGTCAAGTTACATTTTTTTGCATGTAGCTGTCCAGATCTCCCAAAACTATTTGTTGAAGAGGCTATTTTTACTCCATTTTATGTCCCTGCCCCCTTTGCCAAATACTAATTGACCATAGAGACATGGGTTTATTTCTGGGCTCTCTGTTCTGTTCCATTGATCTGTGTGTTTGTCCTTAAGCCAGCACCAGACTGTTTTGATTACAGCGGCCTTGTAATATAGTTTGATGTCAAGTATTGTGATCCCTCCCACTTTGTTGTTCTTTCTGAAAATTGCTACAGCTATTTGGGGTCAATTATGAGTCCCTTTAGCATTTCTTGCAATACTGGTGTGTTGGAGGTGTATTCTTTTAGCTTTCTTTTGCCTCAGAAACTCCTTATTTTGCCTCCTATTTTAATCAAGAACCTTGCTGAATAGAGTGGTCTTGGCTGCAAGCCTTTGCTTTTCATTACTTGGAATATTTCTTGTCATTACCTTCTGGCTTGTAATGTTTCTGTTGAGAAGTCAGCTGCTAGTCTTATTGGGGTTTCCTTGTATGTTACTTCCTATGTCTCCCTTGCTGCCTTTAAAATTCTCCCTTTGTCTTTGCTACTTGCCGTTTTAATTATGAGGTATCTCAGAGTGGGTCTCTTTGGGTTCCTCTTGACTGGGACCCCCTGTGCTTCCTGGAATTGTGTGACTTTTTCTCTCCTCAGATTAGGGAAGTTTCCCATCATTACTTTTCAAACAGGTTTTCTAACCCTTGCTCCTCTTCTCCTTCTGGTATCTGTATTATATGTATATTATTACATTTCATGTTGTCCTGCATCTCCCTTAACCCCTCTTCATTCTTTTTTAGTCCTTTTTCCTTTTCTTTTTTTTTTTTTTTTTGCTCTTTCTAGGAGCTTTTTTCTACCTTGTCCTCCAGCTTGCTGATTTAATCCTCCACTTATCTAGCCTGCTTTTGATCCCTTCTACTGTGTTCTTCAATTCAGTAATTGTATTCTTCATTTCCTCTTGGCTCTTTCTGTTAGTTTCTGTGTCTTTTTTCATGCTAATATAGTCTGCAGTAAGTTCCTGGTAGTTTCCCTGTAGTTTTTGGTAATTCTCACTGAACTTATTGAGCTTCCTATAACCATGTTTTGAACTCAGAATCTGATAGTTTACTTGCCTCTATTTCGTTTAGCACTCTTTCTAGGGATTCCTCCTTTCCTTTGGATTAGGGGTTGTTTCTTTGTCCTCTCCCTATTTATGAGACTCTTCTTTTTTGCTTCTGCTTCTTAAATTGATCTGTTTTGACTTCCTGACTTTCTGGTGTGAACTTCTATGGTAGGAGACCTGTGAAATTCAGTTGTGCAGTCTCCTTGATCTCCTGAACTTGATGTTCTTTGGATGCCTTTTGTGCCATTTATGTTGGCTCTCTGGAAGTAATTGGGTTTTGATTGTTGTTTCATCATTTTTGGTGGGTCCTTCCCTCCAGCTGGTTGGCTGAGTGTTACTCAGCCCACCATGCCTTGTGTATCGTTGTGCAGGTACTGCTAGAACAAAACCACAAAGCCCAGGAAACAAACCCACATCCGCAAAAATAACTACCCCCTGCAATCCTACTATCAACAGCAAATGAACCAGTATTAATAAGGCTGTAAAGAGTAAACACTATTATAAGAAAGAAGAGAAATAAACTATAGTATAAAATCTAGTGACTTAGTATGTACAAACTTGATGGACAAGAAATGAATGTTAAAAAATTGTATAGGAAAGAAAATATCACAAATCATAGAGACTACAGTGGATTTCATCTCGGTAGCCTCTAGCAGTTACCACTGTTTTTTCTTTCTGGATCAACCTCTGGTGATGGGAGATGTTGATGCTGTCAGACCTTAGGCAGTCTGTGCGAGAGTCTCAAGTATCTCCTGTCTGTGGCTGTCTCCTTCAGTTGGTCATCTAGTCACTCTGCACTCAGCATTCAGGCTTAAGCACCACATGGTGGGGTAGAGTCCCTACAGACATCAGGGCTATTGTTTCCACTCAGGCTGCTGCCACTCGGAGGGGAGTGGTCTACCTGAGCATGATTGCTGCTGCCATATGGGGGATGACTCAGCACCAGGATGCCAGCAGCTACTCTCTCAGCTCTCTCTCCAAAGCCTCCATCCCCAGTCACTCCTCAAGCATCTCTAATCCACTCTGCCCCACCTTTGCCAGGGATCTACTGTCTGTGGCTGCCACTCTGCACTCAGCAGTCAGGCTTAAGCACCACAGGGCCAGGGCAGAATTCTTCCTAGGGGTGGGGCTATTATTTCCCCTCAGGCTTCAGCTGGGAGGGGAGTCGTCTGCCTGAGCAAGATGGCTGCTACCCTATGGGGGATGACTCAGCACCAGGATCCCAGCAGCTACTGTTTCAGCTCTCTCCTCAGAGCCTCTGTCCCCTGTCTCTCCTCAGGTATCTCTAGCCCACTCTGCCCCTGCCTTTGCTAGAGCCCAGGGTAAGTGGCTGCAAATGAAAATTTATGCTGCTCTTTGCTTCACCAGCCACACATCTCCGGTAGTGAGCAATCCTGCCACTTTTCGCAGCTGACTGCCATCTGTATACTTTTGGGGCTCTGGTACTATAGGCTGGGAATCCTGGATTATGGTTTAGACTCCACTCTTCTCAGGGGAATCCAACTTGCTGCTTAAATATCCCTCTGGTGCTGCCACCTGTGGGTGCCCAGCCAGCCTTCTTAGTCTCTGCCACACTCCTTACCAGTCAGGCTGTACTGAAGCTTATTCTTCTGTCTGTCTGAGGTGATAAGGTTTCTCTCTCACTATTGTTCAGTTGTTTATTCCTGGTGATTTCTTCACAATTTAGTTGTAATTCCAGATTGGTCCTGGGAGGAGGTCAGTGTGACTTCCATTCACTTCTCCGCCATCTTGCCATATTTCTGGTGATCCTCCATTTTCATTTAAGAATGGGGCACTAAAACATGATTAAAGTTCTATGTGCCAGGAACCCTGTCACGTGATTAGTCTCTTTCTGAGGAACCTCTAGGTATCTGGTATTTTCCACTGTCCATTAGAACACATGTTCTTTTGCATTCTACAATCTAGGTCTTCTTTCAAAATCATCACAAACTAGAAACCTCCAGAGTAGGTGGGTAGGTTAGACTCTTGTTTTTTGTAAATCTTCTTTAGAAGACATTTTTCACTCAATACCAGTAGAGAAAAGTAATGTGAAGGAAAGTGGAAAGTATCATCATTATTTAGGAAAGGAATTGCATTGAACTTTAGCATGCGAGCTTTCAAGAAAAAAATTCTGTATTGTTGGTTGTGAGAGTCTAGTGCTTTCCTTCCCAGAAATTATCTGACTTAACAGTATCAGCCCCATCTGTTTAGTACAATAAGTAGACCATGAATTTTGAGGCTAATCTCTGTTCAGGTATGTGCTAACTATAGAAATTTTTACACATTTCATTATCTGTGAGAGCCTGGTCTCTCCTCTGTAAAATGGAAATAATGCTGATATCAGCAGTGGATCCAAGATGGTGGAATAGGTGGAATTTATACTCACTTCCTCCAAGGGCCAAATCAAAATTACAACTAAATTATACAGTAATCAACCTGGATAGCTGTTTGAAGACTAACTGAAGAGAGAGGCCTTATAACCAAGGATTTATAGAAGAAGCTATATCAAGACTGGTAGGAAGGGTGGTGATGGACAAGGGTTGGACCTGCACCCATGTGTGGTGGTTGAGAATTCAGAGAAATGTCTCAACTGCAGAGCTCCACTCTGAAGAATGAGGGGACCTAGCCCTATGCCAACCTCCTCAGCCTGGAGCACAAGTGTCGAAAAGAGGAGCCCACATAACATCTGGCTGGGAAAATCTGTGGGGATTTGATTTGCCTGCATGAGCCAGGAAACTGCTGAAAACCCAGGTATACTCTTCAAGTGCCATCACACAAAATCTTGCAGGCACTCACATTGGGCTACAGTGGTGGGACAGTGGCTTGGAGGGACAGTGGTTAGAAGGAACCGGAATCATACACAGAGAGATTGAATTGTGTGACTTTTAAGAGAGGGCTGGAGGGATGCCCAATAAGGACCCTGTGTTTATTCCCTTTCCCACACCACCCACAGACACCATCTTTTCTAGGTGGAACACTCCTCCCATATGGAATTAAGCTGGGGAACTACAATAGCCCCACTCAGGGAGAAGCTAAGTTACATGGCTTTAGGGCAAGAGTCATTTCCCCACACACTGGGATAGCATCAACATTCCTGTTTTGAACACACCACCACCACCAAGTCCCCCTTCATGGTATCACCTAGGGAACTGCATTAGCCCCACCCTACTGACTCTCTGAGGGACCACCCTGACAAGCTTGCACTGGTCTATGGGAACTACTGGTAGTGGGCAGCCAGAGCCCATGTTGCAGCCTTTCTTAAAATAACTTTTAAGAAATTCTGGACAAGCTCAAATGTGCCAGAAAACAGAGGTAGTGGCTGAGCTGTGTGGTTTTAGGGAAAGGAATGCCTTCCCACGGGCCCAGAGGAACCACCATTCCTGTGCACAGTTCTCCCTTCACATAACCAAATCATAACCTGTTTCAACCTAATGAATTCTATCGACTCTGCCCTGAAAACTTCCTGAGACCTTATCCTACCACAAGGGTCCAGAAGTCCCAAGTGGGTGTTGATTTGCTTTGGTATACCCTGAGACATCTGGTGATGACCTCAGACCCAGTACTGGCAATGAGTTTGAATCTGTTTTAACCTGGTTAATATTACTCACCCCTACCTGGTGACTCACTGAGAAACTCTCATACTGTCTTAGGCTCTTTCAGTGTCTGAGCCTAATGGGCAGCCAGAAAGCAGAGGCAGATCTCAGTGTGCCTTTCCTGACATGGCCCATCCTGGTACTAGTGGCAGCCAACCTTGGTACACAGCTTGACCCCTTCCATGCACACCCATGCCCAGAAAAGACAGCTACCAATTGTAGATCACTTTGTAGTTCCTAACAGGTAGCCCAGGGCCAGTCACAGGCAGTGCCTGACATTCACCTCCACTGGAGTCCCTCCTAAAAGGCCCTGGAACCAGCACAGCTGGTGGCTGGCTTCAGACTATATCAGAGCACAACCCAATTAGTTCTAAAAGTAGCATACTCAAAAGGGAGAGCTTGGCAGTATTTGCTCTGCTGGAGCAAATACTGTTTGTGAGATCAACCCCCAACAGCAGCTCATACACTGTGGTTGGGGGTCAATCCTCACAGTCAACCAGCCTCAGGGACAACCCCACCCATGGGTGAACCAATAGCATTTAAGACCCAACTGCAACAGAAGCTCACAAAATCCACACAATGGATGCTGCTGGAGCACTCAGCTCAGGTGAACAGGGAGACTGCGCTCCTGAGCTCCACAGGACACCTACTACAAAAGACCATGCTACTTTGACTGGGAGACATAGCAGATCTACCTAATGTGCAAAAACAAATGCAGAGAGGTGGACAAAAAGGAGAAACAAAAATATAAGCCCCAAAAGAAAGAACAGAAGTAATCCCCACACCAAAAGAAAAAAAAAAGGCCCTAAATGAAATGGAAACAAGTAATCCACTGGATACAGAGTTCAAAACAATGATTATAAGGATGCTCAAGGAAATTAGGGAGGGGAT
The DNA here is from genome assembly GCA_004026545.1 of Mormoops blainvillei. Taxonomy (NCBI): domain Eukaryota; kingdom Metazoa; phylum Chordata; class Mammalia; order Chiroptera; family Mormoopidae; genus Mormoops; species Mormoops blainvillei. Next base: position 8,041 of record PVJD01012830.1, on the reverse strand, counting down.
GGTAAACTCAGTGAGAACTATATGAAGAGAAAGTAAGCATAAAAGAGGATATAGAAGCCATAAAAAAAGAACAAGTCAGAAATGAAAAATAAAATACTTGAAATAAGGAATAAAATGGAAGAAATCAACAACAGATGAAACAGAGAACCAAATCAACAATTTGGAAGACAAGGTAGCAGAAAACACCCAATCAGAGCAGCAAAAGGCAAAAAGAATGTTTAAAAGTAAGGATAGTCCTGACTGGTGTGGTTCAGTGGGCTGGGCATTGTCCCACAAGCTGAAATGTCACTGGTTCCATTCCAAGTTAGGGCACATGCCTGGGTTCTGGGCCAGGTCCGCAGCTGGGAGCATGCAAGAGGCTATTGATCATTGTTTCTCTCGCACATCAATGTTTCTCTCCTTCTCTTTCTCCTTCCCTTATCCTCTCTCTAAAAATAAATAAAATCTTTTTATAAAATGGTTTAAGGGACTTCTGGGACAATATCAAGCATAACGACATTGACATCATAGGGGCACTGGAAGGAGAGGAGACAGAGCAAGGGATTAAAAACCTATTTGAAGAAATAATGACTCAAAACTTTTATAACCACAGTCACAATCCAGGAATCCAGGAAATGCAGCATCCCAAACAAAATGAAAACAAAGAGGCTCACGACAAGGCACACCATATATAAAATGCCAAAGGATAAAGACAAAGAGAGAATCTTAAATGCAGTAAGAGAAAGTTACCTCCTACAAGTGAGCTTCCATATGACTGTCATGTAATTTGTCAACAGAAATTTTCATGCCAGAGGGATTAACATGAAACTTTCAAAGTGATGAAAAGCAGGACCTATGCTCAAGACTGCTCTACCCAGCAAGGCTACCATTTGGAACTGAAGGAGAGATAAAGGGCTTCCCAGACAAGAAAATGCTAAAGGAATTTATCACCACCAAAACAGTATTATAAGAAATGCTAAAAGGGCTTCTTTAAGATGTAGCAGAAGAAAAAAAGGAACATGAATATGAATAATAAAATGGCAATAACTATGTATCTATCAATAATTTATATGTAAATGGATTAAACACTCCAATCAAAAGACATAGGGTAGATGAATGGATAAGAAAACAAGCCCTCTATTATATACTCTCTACAAGAGACCCACATCAGATCAAAATACACACAAAGACTGAAAATGAAGGATGGAAAAAGATATTTTATTTAATTGAGAATGAGAAACATGCTGGGGTAGCAATATATATCAGACAAAATAGACTTCACAATAAAGGCTATAATAAGAGACAAAGAAGGACATTACATAAAGATAAAAGGATTTATTCAACAAGAGGATATAACCATTGTAAACATTTATGCACCAAACATAGGAGAACCTAATATATAAAGCATATACTGATGGACATAAGTGGAGAAATCAACCATGATACAGTCATAGTAGGGGACTTTAACCCCCACTGACATGAATGGATGGATGTTCCAGGCAGAAAATCAACAAGAAACCAGCAACCTTAAATGATGCATTGGGTCACATGAACTTAATTTATACTTTAAGAGTATTTTACCCCAAGCAGCAATATATACATCATTTTCAAGTGCACATGGAACATTTTCTAGGAAAAACCACATTTGAGACCATAAAACGAGTCCTAATGCATTTAAGATTGAGGTCATATACTAGGTATTTTCTTCAAGCACAATGGTATGAAACTAGACATCAATTACAAGAAAAAAACTGAACAACTCATAAAGAAATGGGGGTTAAATAACACATTACTAAACAATTAGTGGGTTAACAATGATATCAAGGAAGAAATCAAAAGATACCTTGAGACAAATAAAAATGAAAACACAATAAAACAAAAATCTATGCGACACAGCAAATGCAGTCTTAAGGGGGAGGAAATTCATAGTATTATGGGCCTACCTCAAGAAACAAGAAAAATCTCAAATAAAAAATCTACGCTTACACTTAAAATAACTAGACAAAGAACAACAAAGATCGAAGTGAGTATAAGGAAGAAAATAATAAAGATTGAAGTTGAAACAAAATGAAATGGAGTAAAAACAAAAAAATCAATAAAACCAAGAGCCAGTTCTTTGAAAAGATAAGCAGGATTGATAAATTTTTAAGCAGACTTATTAAAAAAGAGAGAGAGAGAACCCAAATAAATAAAATCAGAAGTGAAAGAGGAGAAGTAACAACAATTATTTGTAATAAGAAAATATTTTCTTATTACAAATAATTACATGCCAATAAGTTCTACAATATGGAAAAAAATGGATGAATTCTTAGAAACACATGATTTTTCAAGACTAAATCAAGAAAGAAACAGAAAATCAGAACAAAATGATTACGACCAATGAAATTAAAGCAATAATTTTAAAAAGTCCAAATAAACAAGAATCCTAAACCAGATGGCTTCATAGGTGAATTTGTACCACTATCATTATCAAACTATTCCAAAAAATTCAAGAGGAGGAAAGAATCCCAATCTCATTTAACAAGGCCAGCATCATCCTGATTTCAAAACCAAATAAACACACTACAAATGAAGAAAATTATAGGAGAATACTCCTGATGAACGTAGATTCAAATCCTCAACAAATTATTAGGAAACTTAATTCAACAACACATTAAAAAGATGGTACATTAAGTGGGATTTATTCTTGGAATGCAAGCCTGATTCAATATTGGCAATCAGTTAACATGATGTGCCACATAAACAAAATGAAGGACAAAAATCACATGATCATATCAATAGATGCAGAAAAGAATTTGACAAAATTCAGCACCCATTTATGATAAAAACTCTTAGCACAGTGGGAACAGAGGGAGCACACCTCAATGTAATAAAGGTCACATATGACAAATCCACAGCCAACATCATACTCAATGGGGGAAAACTAAAAGCATTTCTTAAGATCAGGAACAAGAGAGAGATGTCCACTATCACCATGCTTATTCAACATAGTAGTGGAAGTCTAGCCACAGAAGCCAGACAAGAATAAGAATTAAAAGCTATCAAATTGGAAAGGAAGAAGTAAAACTGTCATTTTTTGTAGATGACATGATACTACATAGAGATAACCCTAAAAATACACCAAAACACTACTGGAACTGATACATGATTCTGTAAAGTAGCAGGAGACAAAATAAATATTCAGAAATCAGCTGCATTTTTATACACCAGTAATGAACTGTGGGATAGAGAAACTTTAAAAAAATCACATTAACAATTGTATCATAAAAATACCTACAAATAAATTTAACCAAGGAGCTAAAAGACCTGTACTTGGAAAACTATAAGACACTGAAGAAAGAAATAGAAGAAACATATGCCATGCTCATGGATAGGAAGATTAACATCATTGAAATGTCCATACTACCCAAAGCAAACCATAGATTCAATGAAATTCTTATCAAAATACCAATGGCATTTTTCAGAACTAGAACAAATACTCCAAAAATTTATATGGAACCATAAAAGATCCAAATAACCACAGCAATCTTTAGAAAGAAGAACCAAGCTGGAGGTATCATGTTACCTTCTGGTATATCAGAATATACTACAAGGCTTTAGTAATCAAAACAGCATGGTACTAACTTATAGATATAGAGAACAAATGGATGGTTTCCATATGGGAAGGAGATAGGGGAATAGGTAAGAAAGGGAAAAGAATTATGATGTACAAATTTTCAGTTATAAAAACACTCAGGGGCCCTGGCTAAGTGGCTCAGTTGGAGCATCACCCTGTTCACCGAAAGTCTGTGGATTCAATCTCCAGTAAGGGCACATACCTAAATTGCAGGTTCAGTCCCCGGTCGGGGCATGATTGATGATTCACTCTCACATTAATATATCTCTTTCTCTATCCCTCTCCCTCTCCCCTCTCCCTCTCCATCTCCCTCTCTCTCTCTTTCCCCTTCCCTCCCTTCCCCATTCCTCTCTCTCTAAAATCAATAAACATGCCTTGGTTGGTGGCTCAGTTGGTTGTAGCATTGTCCTGCACATAAAAAGATTGCAGGTTTGATTCCTGGTCAGGACACATGGCTAGGTTTTGGGTTCAATCCCCAGTTGGGGCGGGTTGGAAGCAACCAACTGATGTTTCTTTCTAACATCAATGTTTCTTTTCTTCTCTCTCTATCTCTCCCCTCCTCTCTCTCTCACTCTAAAAATCAATAAACATACCCTTGGGTGAAGATATAAATAAATAAATAAATAAATAAATAAATAAATAATTTAATAGCTACAATATGATGTTAGATGTCAAGTACAGCATACAGAATATAGTCAATAATATTGTAATAACTACATACAATGTCAGATGGGTACTACATTTATCTGGGTGATAACTTCAAAAGTTACATAAATGTGTAGTCACTGTTGTATACCTGAAGCTCATATAACATTGTACACCAGCTATAACTGAAAAAGGAAAACTTTTATTTTTTAAGAAAACAGCATGGTACTGGCATAAAAACAGACACATAGATCAATGGAACGATATAGAGAACCCAGAAATAAACCCACACCTGTATGGTCAATTAATATATAACAAGGGAGGCAAGAACATTTAATGGGACAAAGACCATCTGTTCAATAAATAGTGTTGAGAAAATTGGACAGATACGTGCAAAAAAACCTAGACCACCCTTTTATATCATATACAAGGATAAACTCAAAATAGATTAAAGACTTAAAGGACTCAAAACCATAAAATTCCTAGAAAGAAAACATAAGCAGTAAAATCTCTGACATTTTCTTAGCAATATTTTTTCTGATATATCTCCTTGAACAAGGGAAAGAAAAAAAAATGAACAAATGGGACTACATCAAACTAAAAAGAACTAAAATTTTTTCCACAGCAAAAGAAACAATCAACAAAACAAAAAGACAACCTACCCATTAGGAGAATATTTTCACCAATGATATATATGATAAGGGGTTAATATCCAAAATGTATGAGAAACTCATACAACTCAACACCAAAAAATAATCCAAATAACTGGGCAGAGAACCTGAATAGACACTTGCCCAAAAAAAGGCATACAGATGGCCAGTGGACATATGAAAATATTCTCAATGCCACTAATCATCAGAAAAAAATGCAAATTAAAACCACAATGAGATATCACCTCACTGTCAGTATGGAGATCATCAATAAATCAACGAAAAACAACTGTAGATGAGGATGTGGGGAAAAGGGAACCCTCATGAACTGTTGGTGGGAATGACGACTGGTGCAGCTATTATGAAAGACAGTATGGAGATTCTTCCAAAAATTAGAAATGGATCTGTCCTATGACATAGTGATTCCATCCCTGGGTATATATCCTAAAAAAGCCAAAAACATTTATTTGAAAGAATATATGCACCCCTATGTTCATTGCATCATTATTAATAATAGCCAAAATATAGAAGCAACTCAAGTACCCATCAATAGACAAGTGGTTAAAAAAAAAAAGTAGTGGTATATACACAATGGAATATTAATCAGGCATAAAAAAGATTGAAATTTTACCATTTATGACAGCATGTATGGACCTAGACAGTATTATGCTAAGTGAAATAAGTCAGACAAATACCATATGACTTCACTTATATGTGCAATATAAAGAGCAAAATAAATAAACAAATAAAATAGAAATAGGCTCATAGATACAGAGAACAGAATAATGCTTCCCAGAGGGAAGTGGGGTAAGGAGGCAGGGTGAAAAAGGTGAAGGGATTAAGTTACAAATTGGTAGTTACAAGATAGTCACAAGGATGTAAAGTACAGCATAAGGAATAGAGTCAATACTATTTTTAAAACTATTTATGGTGCCAGGTGGGTACTTGAAATATAGGGGACTACTTGGTAAGGAATATAACTGTCTAACCACTATGCTGTACATCTGAAACTAATACAAAATAAAATTATATGTAAACTTTAATTGGAAAATATAACTTCAAAATTAAAAATTATACTGCTATGATAGAGCTGTTCTGGAATTGGAAACCATATATGTAAATTACCTGGTACATATGCACCAATACTAACCTGCAAATTGTTAGAATTATCTATCATTTGTTTTCTTAATCTGTTGACAGTTTTAAAAGCAGCCTAGAAGAGGCTGAAGAAATGGTAGAGAGAAAAGGTCAAGAACCTTTTGTTGCAGTACAGAGCCGAAGAGCCCTAATGCCTGCCTATGACCACACCTTCAAGTAGCAGGAGTGGGGTAGACAGCTAGGAAAGTTTATTTCCAAAAGGAAGTGAGTGACCAGAAAATCCAATATATAAGAATCGCTAGAGGCTTTTCCAGACAAGGCATCCTATCTCACTTCTTGTCTTATAGGCCCGTCTAACATGAATAATCATCCCGGCCTGCCAACAAAAGTCCCTCTTGCTTCCAAGCACACGGTCTGGTTAGTCAACCTTCACCAGTCACACTGATGAAAGTCACCACCAGGGTGACTCAATAAGGTCGCTTAGGGTATGTGGCAGGTTTCAACCACAGGAAGTCAAAAGGAGCGTAATAAAGGGAGTACTGGAAGGTAGAAAAGACAAACTAAACCCACAAGATGGATGTGCTTAATTGTTCTGACACAAGTCTTCATTTTCAGGTCGGGCAGTGTGAACAACAACTGGATTCACATTTACAACCTTGTGGAGGAAGTGATAAAGAAGTTTAAAAAGTATGGTTTCTTCATATTGTAGGATGTTTTCCCCTGACAGGCAGAGCACACAGCTGTTGAGACCTCAGAGCGGGCATGGAGCCTCTCTGATCAGGGGTACAGATCCCAGAGTGGTGTTCTGAAGCAGGAAAGAAGGACAGGTCACACTGGTTCCATCAGGCCTCGGTGGCTTTGCTTGGTTCCTGACTGGGAGTCAGACCATAGTGCAAGGCATACAGTCTTCCACTGAGGACCCCACGGATTAGAAAACAGGCAAACCAGTAACACAGTAACAAAATACCTGGACAAATGGTGTCAAGGGCCAAGGGAAAGGGGCAAAGGGCTTATAAGGCAAGTTAAAGGGAAAAAATAGAAATTCTTTTTTTAAAAAGTCAAGGATGGCTTCACAGAGGATGTGGAAATTTGAACTAGGTCTTAAAAATGGGGAAAAACAGGATAACGGGACCCAACCAGGAGAATTTTGCAGAGTGAGTTATCTGTTTGGCAGAAGAGTTGGGGTAACCAAGGTGAAGGCTCAGGGATGAAGCCTGGACTGAACACAGTGGGATTAAAGGCTTAGAGCCTCTCATCCAGAAAGGACCGTCATGTCAGAATCCTACACTAAATTTATGGGAATTTCTGATTTGGGAAATGAGTCCCCAAGTGGAAAAGTTGATGTGGGGAACAGGGTAGTTGTCATGAACCCCCCCTCTGATTGCTCATTAGCTTCAGCTTGAGACTCTGTTTATGGTTTCTCACAATGAGTGCTTTCTCCTCAGCCCAAAACTGCGGATGTCCTTCGTCACCTACTCCACACATGGCCAAACCCTCATGAAACTCACCTCAGACAGGTAAGTGCTGCTTAATTCCCCAAGGCAGGCCCAGTGGGCCAGGCCAAAGGGAGAAGCAGGCAATGAGGGCTTCCCTGAGACGACAGTGGGCAGCAGGCTGGCGTGCAGGTTGGGCTGGGCTTGACCACCCTGACACGCAGCTCCTGCTCCCCAGCCCCCCTGAACCTGGCTGCACTGGCTGACCCCTGTGCTTCTAGATCCTCTCTGCCCCTCTAAGTCCTGTCTTGCGCTTGTCCTGAGTCCCTCCCTCAGCACTCTGCCCTTACTTAGACCAGGCTGGCTGTGAGGACTCCTGGGATCTGGCAGGGCAGATGCGTGGGTCCTTTACAAGTATTGACCTGTGTTCAGCACCTGCTGTGGTGTGTCACTCTTGCCCTGGGCCAGTGGGGGCAGGAGGAGACAGAGTCAGATCCAGACAGGAAGTGATTTTTCACACTGAAGAGACGGCCTTCAGTGGAGGGGAGCATGTCCCATGGTGTGTCTGAGTAAGCAGCCCATGAGTGGGGTCGTGAACACCAGGCAGCGCTGGGAGCTGT
>PVJD01012829.1:0-37476 GCA_004026545.1 Mormoops blainvillei | reverse complement strand
TGTACAGTTGCTCTTACCTCACCACACACTTGTAGGCCTTTCCCCCGTTCCTTGCTCCCACTCCCGCTCCCCGGGGTCACTTTCCAATAAATGCCACCTTCATGCAGGCCCGGGGCCCAGGCTCTGCTTTCTGGGGGCACACAGGCTAGGATACCAGCTCAGGAGAGGGTCCAAGGAGTGCCAAAACTGAGAGCAAAGCGAAGCCCCAGTGCGACCGCGGGGCAGGAGGCGGGCGGGGGCCCAGCCCAGACAGGAGGAGAAGGGAGGCCTTTTGGGGGACGTGTCCAAGAACAGACTTACAGTGCATTTGACCAGCCTTGTGGGAAATTGTCCTACGAGGCTAGAAGAAGGGAACTAAAACAGCACGGACCTTTTTAGGTTGAGTCAAAGGTCTTCACCGCTGACAAGAGAATGGTGGAAAGGGTTCAGTGATGAGCTCCTGGAGCAAACGGGCACCTGGTAGGAGGCAAATCTGAATCAATACCCTTAAAAAAGGGCCAATACACTTAAAAGGTACCCTGTACCCTCAAAGAAGAATCAGAAATTGAGAACAAACTTTATTTCAAAACACTGTGAACCAGTGTGTTATTTATATTAGCATTAAAAAAACAAAAAGCAGAATTACTTTGAGGCCAACACAAGTGTGGAAATTCTAGAACCTCTGCTGGAAGGAATACCGTGAGGCCACTAAAAGTGATATGCTCAGTGCCAAGTGGGGTGCCACACCATCCAGAAAAAGGACAGCAACAGAAAACTGATGAGATCTAAATTAAATTAGTAGTTTGACTAACAGTATTGCATTACAGTTAATTTCTTAGTTGTGGTGAATGTGGTGACGTAAGAGGTTAACAGAGGAAGCTGCGCGAAGGAGATAAGGGGGCTTTGCACTACCTTTGCAACTCTCTGTAAATAGAGTATTATTTCAAACTAAAAAGTTTTTAAAGTGATATGTATCTGTCATAGGGTTCCCCAGAAAACCAGAACCAACCGGACAGCTGGTGGGATGGCTGGCTGGATGGTTATCTTTAGGAAGAGCTTTATTATAAGTACTGGCTCGCACAGTTATGGGGGCTGAGGAGCCCCGTGATCTGACACTTGCAGGCTGGGGACGCAGGAGAGCCAGTGATGTAGTTCAAAGGCTGAGAGCCAGAGATCCGATGGTGTTAACTCTGGTCCAGGTGTGAAGGCCTGAGAACCAGGAGCGTGGAGGGCAGAAGATCAATGTTCCAGCTCACACAGTCAGGCAGGGAATGAGTGAATCCTCCCTTCCTCCAGCTTTGTGTTCTCGGCAGGCCCTCCACACACTGGGCGGGGCCCATGCACATTCGGGAGGGCCAGCCCACTTTATTCAGTTCACCAATTCAGTGCTCATCGCTTCTGGAAACACGCTCCCCAGAAATAGTGTTTAACCAGCTATGCAGGCATCCTGTGTCCAGGCAAGTGGACACATAAAATTAACTCTCACAGCATCGAAGTTCGTATGTATACAGCCCAATCCTATTAAGCTACTCCTAACATGGATAACATAGTTTACCTCTGGGAAGGACAATGGGAGGTGGGGTCAGGGTTAGAGGAAGACTGACTTTTGCACTGAATACCCTTTTGTACTGTTTAATTTTTTTTTAACATACTTTATTGATTAGGCTATTACAGTTGTCCCAATTTTCTTTCCCTTTGCCCCCCTCTGCCTGGTACTCCCATTCCCTCTGGCAGTCCTCCCGCTTAGTTCATGGCTATGGGTTGTGCATTTCAGTTCTTTGGCTTCTCCCTTTCCTATACTATTCTTAACCTCCCCCTGTCTATTCTGTATCTACCATTTATGCTTCTTAATCCCTGCCCCTTTCCCCCATTCACTTCCTTGACTCTCCCCACTGATCACCCTCCATGTGATCTCCATTTCTATGATTCTGTTCCTGTTCCAGTTGTTTACTTAGTTGGTTTTTTAGATTCAGTTGTTGATAGTTGTGAGTTTGCTGTCACTTTAAAGTTTATAGTTTTGATCATCTTCGTTTTCTTAAATAAGTCCCTTTAACATTTCATGTAATAATGGCTTCGTGATGATGAACTCCCTTAGCTTTACCTTGTCTGGGAAGCACTTTATCTGCCCTTCCATTCTAAACGATAGCTTTGCTGGATAGAGTAATCTAGGTTGTATATCCTTGCTTTTCATCACTTTGAATACTTCTTGCCAGTCCCTTCTTGCCTGCAAAGTTTCTTTCAAGAAAGTTTCTTTTGAGAAGTCTTATGGGAACTCCTTGGTAGCTAACTTTCTGCTTTTCTCTTTCTCCTTTTAAGATTCTCTCTTTAACTTTTGGCATTTTAATTATGATGTGTCTTGGTGTGGTCCTCTTTGAGTCCAACTTGTTTGGGACTCTCTGTGATTCCTGGACTGGTATGTCTATTTCCTTCACCAAATTAGGCAAGTTTTCTTTCATTATTGTTTCAAATAAGTTTTCGATTTCTTGCTCACCCCCTTCCCCTTCTGTTGCATTTGGAGATTTGGATGCTGATTTGGATGTTGGGACATTTGGAGACGCCCCAGAGGCTCCCTAGCCTATCCTTGTTTTTCTGAGTTCTTTTTTCTTCTTGCTGCTCTGACTGAATGCTTTTTTCTTCCTTATGTTCCAAATAGTTGATTTGAATCTCGGCTTCATCCCATCCACGGTTGATTTCCTGTAGATAATTTATTTCACTTAATGTAACCTCCATTTCTTCCTGGGTCTTTTTTATGCTGTTGCCATACTCAATGATTCTTTGAACATCCTGATAATCAGTGCTTTGAACTCTGCATCTGATAGGTTTGCTTTCTCCATTTTGTTTTGTTCTTTTTCGGAAATCCTGTTCTATTCTTTCATTTGGGCCATATTTCTCTGTCTCCTCAATTTGGCAACTCCCTGTGTTTGTTTCTGTGTATTAGGTAGAGCTGCTTTGACTCCCTTAGTAGCCTGGGCTATAGTAGAAAAGGCACCTGTAAATTGTGTGGGGCAGGGCCTTAGGTAATCGTCAGGATAGGGCAACCGCTTCATTGCTTCGTGGCTCTGCGTGGGGGAGGGTTCGGAGAGGGGACAATGCCGCTGCCTGGCTTCTGGAGGTTTGCCCAGGAGGAAGCTGTCTCCCAGCACTTGCCCTGTTTCCAGTCATTTCATTTTTTTCTCCCTGTATGCCACTGATGCCCTTCCAACTGTTGTCCTGGTGCTGAGTCCCAGCAGGGGTGGGTCTGCATAAGTCCTAAGTCTGTGCGGGCTCTTTAAGAGGAGTCTCCTGAAAATCCAGCAGTTTTTTCCTGCTGCCCCAGCCCGCTCTGATTTTTGCAGCCAGAAGTTATGGGGTTTTATCTTCCTGGTGCTGGAACCCTGGGCTGTGTGGTCTCGCCTGGGGCTGGGATCCCTTGCTCCGGAGATATCCCTCCTGATTTTTATCCACCACACATGAATGGGGGGCCGCCTGTTCCACTGCCTCTCCATGCCATACCACCTCTCTGTGCCTCTCCACCCATCTCCGCATCTCCTCCCCTCCTACCCATCTGGATGAATGTGGCTTCTTTAAGTCCTTGGCTGTCGGACTTCTGTGCAGCTTGATTTTCTGACAGTCCTGGGTGATATTTGTTTTCTGGTCTAGTTGTAATTTTTTCTGTAGTTGTTCGAGGAGGTAAGCGTGTTTACCTATGCCTCCACCTTGACTGGAAGTCTAATATTTTTCAACATGTGCAAATAGTACTAATTTCACAAGCAGAAGTTATGGGCACACAAAGTATGTTCTGTAGGAGGCAGATGGTGAGAGGGAGTTTTGTGTGACTACATTCAGGATGTATTCAGGAAGTGCCCTCCAATGAACAGCCATGGAAGATAAGGGAAGAAGCAGGACTGGCCAGAGGCAGATGTCTAGCCTCAGCCAACCCCCTGGGGAGCCCCAGAGCCAAAAGGGCCCACCTCGGCTCTTCCACACTGAGCCGAAATGGCTGGGCCATCATACCTGCCTCTGCCAGTCCCTGGATGTGGGCTGTGCTAGGAAGGGCATAAGCCTGGTCTAATGGCTCCCCAAAGCCGAGGCAATCCTGGAGGGGTGGCAGCCAAAGGTCGCAGCTGGGGCACCAAGCCCTCCCCTGGAAAGGGTGTGGGTGACACATCCACATGTCCCTCAGAGTAACAAAAAATGTTCATAATAACATGGAAAAAACAATTGTGATGTCCAGAAAGAAAAGGAACAGAACACAAATTTTTATCTACTGTAGTATGTAACAATTGGGCAAAACAAACAATAAAAACATTTTTTAAAAACATCTTTATGAAAAAGGACAGGAAGAAAATATTCCAAAATGTAAAAAAGTATTTTTTTCTTAGAAGTGGGACTGCACATAGTTTTCTTCCTTTCACGTTTCCATATTTTTCCTAAATTTTCTATAACTTTTAAGTAATCAAAAATCTCAAAAGAACATCCTAGGATCTGCTTCTGTTGTTTCTACCATTAAGCTTTGATACTGTTTCATGACTTAATTCTGTGCTTATAAAGGAGTATGAAGAACATTTTATTATTGTCAAATAATGTCTAAAATTTTAGGGTACTATATAAGAAAAAAAAAATCCTATAAACCAGTATAAACCCAGCCCTTTTAGGTAATCACAAGTTCAAAGAAAAAAGTTGGTGACTCAGACACCTGCTGAATTCAAACGACCAAGGGTCAATTATTTCTTTCTCAACACTTAAAGCAGCAGTCATAATCTTCTCCAGCAGAGGGCGATAGTAGCTTAGATGATGATAGAAGCCTTGGCCGCCTGACTTGGAGCTAGGTACCTGTGACAGAAAAATCGCGTTTGCTTTTCAGTCCTAACAAAAAAGTAATTTATTTAGCAAATTATATGCTAAAGTTAGTTAGTTAGTTCATCTGAGGGAGTGGAGAGGAAGAAGCTCATAAATATAGTTGTTTGCTTTGTATTTTTTTCTTTAAATGATAGAGTCAGCTGACCTCACAGCACCCAATACACATTGCTCCCTTATTTTTTATTCCATGGGGTGGTCATTAGAGGAAGACTGCATATTAGTGTTTCTCAAGCTTGACAGTATGGACATTTTGGGCCAGAGCGTTCTTTGTTGTCAGGACTGTCCTGAGCATTGCGGAATGTTGAGGGACACCCACGTTCCTTACCTACTAGATGCCAGTAGCGCCCTCCCACCCAGTTGTGACAATCAAAAATGTCTCTAGACACTGGCAAACATCCATTAGGGGAGAAGCATCCCCAGATGAACCACTGCCCAAGATAATGACCTAGGCTAGTGTATCTGTTAAACATAGTATAGGTGTTGCGAATGCAGCAGAAATGAGCTTTCAATCCTGCACGGGGATGAAATATTAAAGGACAGCATTCATTGGGCACTTCCAGGCACTGGGCTAAGAGCTTCCCAGGTAACTCAGGAGTTGCCACTTCTGTTCTAGACTCAGCAGAACTCAGCATCTTCAATTTCCCTCAAATAGATACAACTCTCGGAAAGCTTTAAAGAGAAATGGAAATATTACTAAGGATTCCCTGAGGAGACAAAGAAGAGAAGCCTCTTCATTAGATTCTCCCTTCGACATTTCTCTTCTCAACCCCCTAAAATTCCTTTACCAGGCCTCTGGGGAAAGCAGACTTTCGTCTTAAGCTCCAATTCACCCTGCCTCCCGCACCAGACAATGTGTTATTCTTCCAACACACCCCATCCTAAGATGCTTATTAAAGTCTCCCTCCAACCAAACAAAATATTTCTTGCTAACAAGGAATGTTTTTCTTCATATTGTTACACCTCCACTCATCTCATTTTTATAGATAAGGATGCCACGTGACTCTTCCAAATCTCACAGCTTACAAGTGATGGAAGCCAAACTCAGACCCCAGACACAGAGAATGAACCTCTCTGTCAGGGCACAGTGCCGAGGGTTCATGATACTTTTATGGGCTCATGACAATGTTTTCATGTTGATTTCTTTTAAAACGAGAAGAATGCCATTCTAAATGTTTAATTTTTTAATAAAGGAAGGGATCAGTGAAGGCAAATGGGTCTAGGGCTCCCTGAAGTCATCCTGCAGCCCTGAGATTGTTTGGCGAGGGCATAGCTGACACACACCCGCTGGCTATGGGCTTGGGCTTGGTCAAACATAGCGCTAGCCTCAGCACCAGGGGGAAATGTAAAAGTACAGGTCCGATCTACTACAGGTCAATGGCATCATTTTCACATATTCATCTACTCGCTCAATGAAATTTCAAATGACCCGCTATAAATGAAAAAATATTTTAAAATATTATCAAATTTTTGGTTTAAAAATACATTAATTCCAAGGTATAAAAATAGAGAGTCTTTGTTTTACTCTACACTAAACCTTGAGTCACCACAATCTCATTAGCTCCTCTTCCAACACTGGTTTGGGGATGGGGGCTCGTGCTCCTTCACTCATCTTACTGCACTATCTCTGTGCCAATTAGAGGTAGGTAAGGTGACGTCTTCGTCTGCTAGGGTTGCCATAACAAAATACCAAGGACTGAATGGCTTACCAAACAGACACTTATTTTCTCACAGTTCTGGAGACTGCAAGTCCAAGGTCAAGGTGCTGGCATGTTCCAGCTCTGGTGAGGGCTCTCTTCCTGGGTTACGGGCAGCTGCTTTCTCACTCTGTTCTCACCCATGGAGAGAGAGCTCAGCACTGGTGTCTCTTCCTCTTCTTATAAGGGCACCAGTTCTGCTGGATCAGGACTCTACTCTTATGGCCTCATTTAACTCCAGACTCTGCCTTAACGGCCCCTTCTCCAACACAGTCACTTATGGGGGGTTGGGCTTCAATATATGAATTCTGGTGTGACACAATTCAGTCCATAGCAGATGAGTTGGTCAAACAACTTATAGCTGTTATATTTTTAGCACTTGATTGCAATGCTGATCTAAACAATTAAGGAGGAAGGGCATAGTTCTCTGAGCATTCTTTCCAAAGCCTCACCTCTTCGCTGATCTTTTGCTGCAATTAATGATGTCATACCCTATGTCAATCTCTCTTCTCATTGCTGAAGTTGGTGAGTATTAGGGGTATTTCTACTTGGGGTGAGGTAGGGTGTTTTGGGTTGGGTTTGGTTTCGTGGTTTGGGGTTGATTGGTTTGGTTTGTTTTTTTCCTGCTCCTTTCCTACTCCAATGACAAGAAAGGGTAGGATTCCTGTGTAGGAAGGATGACAAATTAATTGCCAAGGAAAGAAATCCTATCAGAAGCGACTGTTCCATTCAGCAGCTAACACTTCTCAGTTATCTCATGTTTGCTGCTGAGCTGTATTTCTCCACATTTGAATCTGATTAAACAGTCCACTGTAACAGAGATATGAATAAGAGGAATAGTTTTTTAAAAACTTACTTAGTGGGGGCACAAAATTATAATGCTAATTATATTTTGTGTGGTCTGATCTTAAATTTATAGTCTCTGAGCACACAGTCCCTCTTGCCTGAATGCCCCTCCTTTTGATGTTAGCACTGATGATTTCTTGACAGTCGGAGCTCAGATGTTTAATCTGCAACAGCCCTTCCCTGACCATCCAATCTAGAGTCCACCAGTCACACCATTCATCCTCTTACTCTAATTCTCTTCTCAGCACCTACAACTCTGATTTTCTTCCTTTTCCCTCTCTTTTTCTTTCCTTCCCCCTCCCTCTCTTCCCTGTCCGTTTTCTCACACTAGAATATAAGCTTCGCGGGGGAGGGCAAGGACCTTGTGTGTCTTGTTCATCCCTGGACTCCTCCTTACACAAACATGCCTGCCATAACGTAGGCACTCAATAATTATTTGCAGAATGAACAAATGAAGAAATGAGTGAAGAAGCTCCGGCTGGTGTGGCTCAGTGGACTGAGTGCTGGCCTGCGAGCCAAAGGGTCACCGGTTCGATTCCAGTCAGGGCACATGCCTGGGTAGCGGCCCAGGTCCCCAGTTGGGGGCATGTGAGAGGCAATCACTCAATGTTTCTCTCCCTCTCTTTCTCTCTCCCTCCCTCCTCTCTGAAAATAAATAAATAAAATTTTTAAAAAAGAGAAGAAAAAGCAACGAGCAAAGAAGCTCTCTGCAAGGGGGCTTGTTATCATGGTTCAGCACTGAGAGCACTTGCATCCACTCCGAGGAAGGAGGACTAAGTGCAGGGATTCTGCCCAGAGGCAGCTGGTTCTGTAACACCCAGTGGTCCCACTCATACAGGCCAGCACAAGTCCTGGCGGTGGGGGACGGAAGGTCAGCAGAGTATGCCACCAAAAATATGCCACTTGGGTATATGGAGTATTTTAAGCTGTAGGCATTTGAAAAACAGAAAATGCAAGGAAAGCCTTTCTCTGAACTCCCCGCATCTGCCTACAGACAGATCCTCCGAAAGGAGCTCGATTCTCACACATCCCCTGCTGAACAGTTTCATCAACCAGGAAAGATGGACTCTTGTCACAGGAGGCTGGAGGGTCAATACCACGTCCAGACGGACTTTGTCGCAAACTGTCATGCCTCCCATCTATTCTTCTAAGGACCCTCATCCTTTCTGAAAATCATTTCCTTTCCCCTAGGAGGCTTAAGTCCCCCTCACCTTTCCCTATTAGGATGGTATTTAGGCCTAAATTCTAAGCCGACTTGGAGAGTTCCTCATCTTTTCCTGGGTGTCATCCTCATATACCTTAGGTCTCTGGGTTAATAAACCTCCATTTTTCTCTAGTTAATCTGTCTTTTATTACAGGGTCTCAGTCAAGAACTCAGAAGGGTGGAGGGAAATTTATTTTTCCTCCCCTACAAGACCAACAGGGCAAGGAACCAGGGGAAAAGCTGCAGAGGAAAATGAGGTGCCAGACTGGAGGACAGCAGATGCAGGCAGAGGGGGCAGGCTTGTCCGCTTTCCCCGTGGTGACCCGGGCTTACTCCCAGCGTGTGAGAGGCCTGCTGCAAACTCCTACGTGGCATAAGTCACGTGGCGTCAGGAGTGGCTGAGAGCCTCCTCTGGCTGCCCCGGGAGAGGGCAGGACTGTCCTGGTGGGTTGAGGTGTGAATAAAGTGGAGGGCTGGGGTGGACAGGAGATGTGAACCAGTGAAAGGAGGTGCCCTAATATTCAAAAGACCAGTGAAAAAATTCAGTCATTTTCCTGAACTTTTCTAACTTCGTATATTCTGGTATCAGGGGGATGTGTAAACTTTTTATTCTTCAACTAGCTTTAAATGGGCAGAGAGAACAGAGAGCTGAGTAATTTCAAAAAGAATAATCTAATGATTCTATTACATAGTGTGATAGTTCTACGTAATGCTATACAACACTAACAATGATACTTAACCTTTGTTTTTCTTACGAAACCACAACTATGCAGTCACCTAACACAACACTGTAGAGGTGGGGCTCTGCAGGAAATAGTAAGAAATGTGCATGAGGGTCCTTTTCCATAATTAGTTTTCAAGACTGGGCTTAAATCCCTGGAGTCCATCCTGTCTTCACTTTGGTAGCTCAGAAACAATCACAGGTGACTGTCAAAATTTCCTCCTGGGACCATCCATATTAGAAGCATCTGGAATATTTCACTCAGGATGTGCTGAAGCAGAATCTCTGGGTTTGAAGGAATGCAGGAATTCACAATCTTAACAAGTTCCTCCACTGAGTCTTATGCATTGTATCAACACTAAGAAAAAAAAATAACCTTTCATCTTTCTCTATGTATTTCTTTATGAAGTGACAAGTAGAAAATTTTCCTGTATAGCACAGACAAGTTCACATTTAATAACCCTCCTCCAATTTTGTTTTTGTTTTGTCTAGTCCTAAAGTTGCTTTTAATAAGAGAGTAGTAATCCTAGCCCATTGTGCATATTTGTTTGTTTTTTTAATGATGCTTTGATTCCACAGTCAGTTGTGTTTATATTTCCCTTGGTGTCCCCCCAGAGAATTTTAATGCCAATAAAAAAAGTGTCTCCTTATCCCTTCCATTTTTTAAAAAGGTTTTATTTATTTATTTATTTTTAGAGAGGGGAAGGGACAGAGAGAGAGAGAAACACCAATGTGTGGTTGCCTCTGGAGCGCCTCCTACTGGGGACCTGGCCCACAACCCAGGCATGCGCCCTGACTAGGGGATTGAACTGGAGACTCTTTGGTTCACAGGACGATGCTCAATCCACTGAGCCACACCAGCCAGGGTATCCCTTTCATTTTCTGAACACAATGTCCTACGATGTCCCCAACTTGAGACATCTGAGACTCAGAGTTGCACAGAGAAGCACAAAACCCTGGCTAGTCTTCAGGTGTAACAGAAGAAAATCTAAAGGAAACCTCCAAGGGACGAGGACTTTCCCCAAGGACACTTTGGGGACAACAGAAAGCTACAGAAGTCAACTTCAATAACAATGAAAAACCAGCTGTAGTTCTTTCCAGATGTGTTGTATCAATGACTATTCATATAGGAGGGATGTTGTGCCCATGGCTGCTCATATGAGACGGATGGCCACTACCTCCTGCTTAAGCTCCTAGAGGGGTAGAGAGTTGAAATGAGGATCTTGGAAGAAATGAAAACGCCTTGAAGATGAGAACTACTCTTAGGAGTTGTATAGACCACCCAATATAAAATACACGCATAAACCCTCATTACTAACCACAGTAGTTTAAATTCTATTCAATGCCAACAAGTTTTTGTTTATCAGAGGTTCTCAACCAGTCACGTACACAGAGTAGCTGTCTTCCCCCAGAGCTAAATCAATAGCAGTGGACGGCCTGGGGACCCAGCTCCAGTTTTGCCAGCGCCATTCTGCCTGCTCCACCAAAACTTCACCATAGAAGCTCCATTCTCACCTGTTTTACATTGGGCTTCCACATGTGGCTTCGATTGATAAGAGTATCCTGCTCCTTTAAATTTTCCATTAAATGTTTGATAACCATTGTATATAATGCTCCCTAGAGTACAGAACCTTAGGCCAAGAAACAGGCAATTACCTGCCCAAGAGTCAAACAGCACCAGCACCTAAGCCCCCAGCACATCCACGTGCCACCCGCCCCAGGGTCCTCTGCCAGAGCTTGTCCACGCACGCCTCCCCCCGCCCCGACATTGGCGCTCGCACTGAGGCCCGAGCGCATCCGTTGGCCCCCCGCCCGTCCCGCGCCGCCTTTGGCGCGGGTTTGTGCGGGACGCTGGGCACCGAAGCCGCGCAAGAGCCGGCCGACGCGGTGCTGCAAGGCGGCGCTGAGCTTCAGGACCACTGACCTGAGCCTGGTGGACACGACTGAAGGGGAGTACACGCAGCTGCACAAGGACGCAGGAGGCCGGGGCCAGCGCGAGGCACGCCTCATCTGCGGGCGCCGGGCGGGGAGCTTTGCAGCGGCGGGGGCGGAGCAGCGGTGGGTGGTGCCTGTGTACTCGCTCCCGTGCAGGCTCGCGCTGATGGCTTTGCTGGCTAGGTTCCTGGGCCACATCCATTTGCAGAACCTGCATCAGATGCTGCTGAGAGCTGCAGCCACGCCCCAACCCATGCAGCTCAGAGGGAGAAGACTGGGGTGCAGCGCCACTCCTGGCGTCCGAGGGCGGGCAGGGCGAACAAGGAGAACAGGCCGGAGGGGCGGGCACAACCCAGGTGCGGACCAAGTTGGCCTTGCGCCTCCCCAGGAGCCTGGAGGACCGCGTGATCATCCCCGCGGAGACCTCGCCCTGCCGCCACACCGAGCCCTGATCCACGCTTCCCCCACGCCCAGCCCAGCGTGGTGTTCAACAGTCTGGTAACTCTCGTTCCACATCCATCCTAGTTAAGGAACATTCCTCTTCATCAGCAGCAGAGCAGATGTACAAAATTCGTGAAAAAGAAGACAGCTGCTGCCACCACTGCTCGCTCTGCAGTTCACCTACACCCGTTGCCTGCGAATGCCAGCTCAGTGTGAGGGTGCCAACCTCTCAGAAACAGAGTTCTGAACTCCCGTTCGCTACTTGAGGCTGTCAAGCAACCGGATGTGGGATTGCCTAGAGTCTTTTCTTTCCGTTATCGGCAAGACATTCGATCCACTAAAAAGAGGTCAGTTAGTAGAGACAAAGTTTTGCCTGTGCGGGTTTGATTTAGAGTAAAGAAGAAACGCTATACAAACAAGCAATGAATAAGAGGAATCTGAATAAAATCGGCATTTGGACACAAGTGTGAAGCGAAGAGCCCTGGAGAGATTCAGAGGCTGACGATTTGCACCACCTCTGCCCAGAGCCCCTGGCAATGAGGACATCCTCACGATCCCACCTTGAGGAGCGGGCCCAGAGCGCTGCGGAGGAAGGTCTCAGCTTAGGGAGAGAGGCATAACCACATGGAGACAGAAGGTGTTGCCCTAAGGCCGGTGACTGATTATTAGGTTCATCTATAGGCACTTACCTTAGTCATAGAAATTTGTTATTAATAATAGGCAACTTATTGTATAAATTTAGCCATTTCTGTGTTCAAAGGGAAGAAAAGTTGGCAAGAGTAAATATCGACTTTGTTTTGCTAAGTGGATGGGGGTCCACAAGACCCTCAGGTTTGCTGATTTGTTAGGAGGGCTCATGGCTTTGATTTATTACATGGAAAGGACAAGGCAAAATTTGCAAAGGCTCCAGGGAAGAAGTCTGGGAGTATCGGGCACGGGCTCCCAATGTCCCCTCTCAGGAGTCACAGGGAAGCACTTAGCTCCCCAGCATGGAGTTTTGGGACAAGTGAGAGGCTGCCAGCAGAGACTCAGTGCTCTGACATTTTGTTGGGGGGCTATGCTGTGGGCGTCCCCTACCCGGCACACAGCCAAGGTCCAGATCCCAGAAGGAAAGCCCATGTTTAACACAAACCACGCTGTCTGTACAAACCATGTAGGCACAGGGAGCCCCTCTTAACTAAAAGTGATGAGAACCCTTGGGAAATCTAAGTTCCCAGATGCCAGCAGGGCCAGCCTCTGGGCAGGCCTTCCTGAGGAGAAGGCCGGCTAACTCCCCTGCACCCTGGGTCTCATGTCTGGCCTAGTTCTTTTAGGAATGTTGGGGGAAGGAGGAGCTTAAAACTGATATCTAAGTCATTTTATCTGTAGATCTGATTTGTGTTATTCTCTGTAGAATCAAAAGGTGGTTAATTTTTCTTACAACTGGGTTTTTCTGAACATAAAATTAATTAATTTAGTCATTTATTGAGCACTGTGCGCCAGTTTCTGTTGCAGGCTCAGGAAATACACCTGGAACAAGACAAATACTCAACTTTGAAGCCTCCGTGTTGAGCTGAGGCAAGTTATTTCTTTTTAAAGAGATAGCCAGCTAGATACTATTAAATATGTGATGGCCACACACCTCACTGAACTTCTGGGAGTGAGAAAGGGCATTTTTCCTACTGATTTTATTCCATAAACTTTTTTTTTTTTTTTAAGAAGAAGAAGAAGAAAAAGAAACCCCTACTCTCAACATTGCAGGTCCTTTTTAGAACTTGTCTCTTAAAATGCCCAAGATTTGGGCCTGTAATCGCAGTGGACATTTGGGGCTGAAACTGACCTGTCTGATAAGCATTAATGCCCTGATGGCATGGCAAACTAATACCCTTATTATTTTTCAGAGCATCGTATCAAATAAATTAACATCCTTATGTCAATCAACTCACTTGGCAGAAAGAAACCTACATGTGAGAAGAGAGAAGATGGGAGAAGAGCTCAGGCGTCATGGAAAGAGACCAATGGAAGGGGCACTGGACGGTTTACTACCATGTGAAGGTCAGCACCACTGAATGCCCCACTTCCTACAAATCTGAATTATAATTTTCTGAAGTTGGGAATGAGAGTTGTTCCACATCAAATCAAGTATAGTAATTCTCAGCATTTTTGTTTCCATATGCCTTTGAGAATATGACGATAATAACAGACGGGGCCCAGGAAAAGGGTATATACTCCTTACACACAAAATCCTGTTCTATAAGAACCACTAGCTATAATATTCAAGCTGGAAACTTATTAGTCACAATGCACATATGCTATGTAATCCTGATCACTTAACTGTCATAAAATCTTTCTTCAAGCTAATCTAGTTTCATTCTGTAGCTTAAGCCTTTCTCCACTGTTTCTGTTGTTTGCTTAAGATTATTACAGACATGCTTGTGTAAGTTTTTAATATATGCCTGCAAAGGGCTATGAAATTTTATCATGATTATTCCTGAAGTTTAAACTTTTCTAACTTACCTTACATATTGTGTGGCATAGAGTGCTAGTTACTTTCCAATATCCAGTTCTCCCTTCTGTGTTACTTACTCACCCATATGATTACATTTTTTTGAGCCTATCTTGCAGCTAGGTGTAGTCATGTGCCTAAGCTTTAAGCTAGTGATATGTGAGCACTGTGCTATGTGGATATTCTGAAAACTCTCCCTTTTCTTACTCCACCCTGCTGTCTGGAATGAAGATGCAATAGCTGGAGATCAACGGCCATCCTGAGCCATGAGTTTGAGGTGCGATGGGCAGCACTGTGTGTTGCCCCTTCTATTAGAAATAAGTTTCATGAAAACAGTCACCTTGTTTATCTTGGTCAAAGCAATATCCCCAGCACCTAAAAAATGTGTATGGCATGTGTTAAGGGCTCAGGTACTGAATGGGTATTGAATGAATAAAATGAATGAAAAAATGAGTTTACTCCAGACTATGTAAAACACAGATCATAAAGTTTCCCAGGGAAGATTCAGCCATCAGTAGCAGATGCAAGGTCTTCATTTCTATCACAAAATCAAATTCTTGCTTAATTCAAATCACATTATTTCTGTTAGCTTCCCTTTGCTCTCTCAGACTTGCCACTGTTGTGGAAGGAAAGGGTTTTTTCTTACTGCTCTCCAATGTTCTCTTCAAACAAAATATTTTCAAGTCTGTTTTCCTAATAATTCTTCCCAATATTTTCTTGTTGCTTAGCAAGTCTAAAATTCTTTAATATCCAAGGTCATGCGTTTCTGTTTGTTTGTGTGTCTGTTGCTAAATGCGGACACTAACTGGTAACTTAATCTTGGGCACTGTCTCAAGTCTACAAGAATCAATCAAAATGGTATGCCTAGGACTTCAGACAATAATATTATAATGGAATGCAGCCACTAGGTCCTAAGTATTTACTTAGATGCCATTTACTGAAACTAATCTCTTCCCATTCCACTGTGGTCTCCCACATTTCACTATATTGCTCATTCTTGTCACCAAACCTGACTTATATCTTTTAAACTATTAAATTAAATATTAATCATCTCTGCTTCCCTGATTTTCGAGGTGACTTTCTCCCCTGCTATCCTTTTAATAAAGGAGAATGCTCCCTCTGGTCCTTTTAACACCTTATGTGATTAAAGGGTTTGTAAATGTTCACACTTTTTAAAATATGCCATTTTCTTAATTTTTTCTTTACTCTTCTCCAAAAGTTGTTGCTATTTCTTTTAATTATTTGGAGAAATGATTAGCTTTCTCTTCTACTTTTGTGACATACCTATTTACAGTAGAGTTCCTAGGTTTTGCTTAAATTTCTTTTCAATCCACCTTTGAGGAAAGATATTATTTCCTTTTTGTTAGGAATTTTGAACTTTCCTTAAGTGTAGACTTCTCTACACATTACCCCCTCTTTCCCAGCGTAGCTTTCCAAACAGAGGCCTATTAAAATAGAGAAGAACAGGGGTCATCAGATGAGCTCTTCCTAAATCGCTCCTCTACCAGGAACGTCTCAGTGGCCACACAGGTCCTTTCGCCCTCCTCGCTTTCCTATCGTCCGGAAGCCAGTCCATCCGGGCTCTGGAGACCATCCACCTCTGCCTTCGGGGGGACCGCTCTGTCACTCTCCCACCTCCTCTCACTTCACCCTTTTTTATTCCTCCATTACCTCTTATTACCCTTGAACATATAAATATACTCGCATTTTTTAATCTTAAAATAAAGAGCCCTAACAGTGCATCTCCCTCTAACTACTACCACATCTGTCTTCTCGGCCAAATGTTTGGGAAGAGAAGCCCTCTGTTGCTGTCTTCACCTTCTCACGTCCTACCCACTTCTTCGCTCGCTGCCCGCCATCCCGCTGGCACACATCTGCAGGCATCCAGTTGCCACAGCCAACGGCATTGGTAGCTTTCCTGCCCTCCCAACCTTTGACTGTATGTAGGGAATTATGACGGAGTGCCTGCGGCCAGGCACTGGGGTAGGGGAGGAGCTGCTCTAACAGAAATGAAAGGCAGAGGTGATTCCCGCCCTCATGGTGCTCAACAGGTCAGGCACTCCTGAAAATACTCGGGTTTATTTACTTCCGCGGCTCACCTTTAAAGGCTTCGCTTAAGTATTACTCACATCTCCCTATTCTCCAAGTCTCCTTTTTTTCCTTATACATAACTTTTCAAAGCAATCACTTCTATACTCATGGATTCAATTACTTTTATATACTCTAATGACAATAGAATTTTAAATGTTTAAAAGTTTTATTTTACTTAGGATGCTTCATTTACTAAAACCGTAGATTCTATGTTGTTCCATGAAAGCTATCACACACACAAAAAGTGATATTCTTAGCATGTCGACTTTAATAAACTTCCCTAATTACTTGTTTTTGGTTTGATTTAATGTGTGCTATTTTCAAAAATACGTAAGTTGGGATATCATAAAACGAACCCAGCCTTCCCGGCCCAGCTAGCACGTGGCTTTCACGGAGGGCGCCAGTAATTTGATGCTCCCGAGGCAGTGACAACCCCGAACCCAGAGCCCTCTGGTCCTTCCTGTGGCGCGGCTGGACTCAAGGCCCCAAGGGACAAAGGAACAGCAGTGTGTGGGCAGGAGGGAGAGCTCCGTGGGCAGCCTGCCCAGCCAAAGGGGCGCAGCCGCTTTCCCTGCCACCTTACTCCCAGCGGCTGCGTGGCTGTGAGCTCCGCAGGGGCTCGGTTGCCAGTAGCAACCACACAAGGGCAATTTTGCAGCCAGGACTGCTTCTGCTCCCACCGGCACAGCAGCCTTCTCCTACACCTTGGGGGTCGAGTGGAGCATTCGCAACTATGGGGGTGACCCTCCTAGACATCTCTCGCCCTCGCCCCAGACGAGCATCCTTCAGGATCCTCAGCTCCGCTCAAATTCCAGGTCCCAGGGCTTGCTCCTCCCCCCAGGCAGACAATAGGGAAGCTGGGAGTGAGCTGGGAGGACACACTGCAGCGGCCGCGGCCCGCCGTGCTGGACAGGCGCCTGGGCCCCGGACAGAGGGGCGCCTTGCTTAGTCCCAACCCCGGGAGCCCTCTTTTCCACCTTGAGCTGGAATTCTTTGTCGGTAGCCGCTCTATTAGAAAGCTTTTCTTGACATTAGAAATAAGGATGGTGGTGAAGAAAGAAGTCAACACCAGGTGCCCACTCCCCTTCTGTTAACATGGACAAAAACAAAAGCTTATTATGGCTGTGTCTGCTCTTGGGAATGTCGGCTTTCCCCTCGGTTAGGTCATAGGCAAACACTACTGTCTATCTTCCGTCTTTGTCTGCCACGAATATTTTGCATGAAATTCGTAATGTAACCACTCCTGTTAGTTCAAACGCCATATCCGTATACTTGTTATCCAGAAGTAGAAGGTTCATTTCACATGATGAACCATATCACCCCTTGGCAATGTGGACTGAGTTGCCCAATGCACAAAGAAAATGATTGACATTAACTCTTACAAATTTTTCTGCCATTTCTATTGTGTGTGTGTGTGTGTGTGTGTGCGTGTGCGCGCGCGGTTGTAGGACACTGATTTATCTTTAATAGAACTTTTGTTACCGTTTTCAACCGTTTTTTACTGAAGAAAAATTTCCCACGTATTTAGTAAAGTCTTTTACTTAGCCAGTAGGATAACGCAGGAAATATGTGCACTGATAAATTTCTTCACTCTTAATAATTGTCCTTGGCTTTAAATAGTTACTAAGTTAGTTAGTTAGTTAAATAGTTACTAAGTTAGTTAATCCACTTCGTGGATTCCACTTGTTTCATTTGTGTTGAAATTTCTAAGTTTAAAAACTCCTTGAGGACAAGCATCAGTTTTGTTTATCTTTCTACGCCCCAGAGTCCTTTTAACATAACTCAACAAATATTTGTTGAATTTCCAGAGGATTCCAGAAGTTCAACAACCCTATTAGAAAAACAAAACCTTACTAATTACTACAATAAAGCTTGGATATCTTTAATGAACCGAATGGAATGCGAAACATTTTTTAGACTAGTGGCATTAATCAGATATCCTTCTTCATTGTATTTTTACCTAATTATATTTCAAATGTTGTGGAATTGGACGAAAAATACTTGACAGATGTTTCCGGAATTCTAAGGAGAACGATAAATTGTAAGAAGGAAGTTGTAACTTTGCAATTTTCCCACCAAAAGTATCTGAACACTGGTGAAATAGCCATAAGTAAGATGAGAATTTAAAGTTACTTCCATACTTTCACAGAGCACAGACATGGCATTAACTATCTTTACAGTTCAACAGGAACACTTACGGCGCTAGTATTAGATATTGCAAAACTACTAAGTCAATGCCTCTTGAAATATACTTTTTTTCTGACACTGTTAACATTTTTAAAAAATAATTGAATTTATTGGGGTGACACACTGGTTTGCCAGACCATACAGGTTTCAAGTGTACAACTCTATAAAACATCATCTGCACGCTACATCGTGGCCCACTGCTCTACGCAAAGGGGTCTAGGGTCTAAGGAGCTAGCTGATGTAAGGTGGTGCAGGGTTCCTATACCCGACTCCGGTCGCAGAGAGTCTGGAGACCCCACACCTTTTCTTCCCGAACAGGACTCTATAACTCCCGAAGGCAGAATGTCCACGGGAAGCAAGGTCGACCTGAGCAGCCTCGGCGAGCTTTTCTAGCTGTGCCAGCGCTTCGAAGCCTAGATTCTGGGGTTCCGGACCCATGGGTCGCGAGCAGGCTCAGGCGGGACCCCTCCAGGGAAGCTGGCGCAGGGTGCGGTTCCCGCTGGAGGCTTACCCGCGGAAGCAAAGAGAAGGAGCAGAAGCCTTCTTTACCTCTCCTCCCCGCCCGCCCCCACCGCTGCCGCACTCGGCTGGAGCCGGCTCTCTGCAGGACCCACAGCCCCTACCTCGCAGTTCTCAAGCCGGCGGCCCACGGGACTGCGAAAAAGCTGGAAAAAGGGACTCGCCCGGACCCACGCCTGCGCTCCCGGGGCCCTGGGAGGTCCCGCAGCGGGGATGCCGCCGGTGGTGGGGGGCGCTGCGCCCTGAGGCCGCGCGCTCCCGCCTCGCCGCCGGTCCTCCCACCCAAGCCCCTCTCTGGGTAGGCCCAGCAGCAGGAGGTGGGGGCTTCGTTGGGTTCTAACCCGAACGACAGACTGACCCCATCGCTGTCAGACTCCTAGTGCCTCTTCCTCTTTAGAAAGTGCGCGGAGAGCGCGGAGGTGCTCGTTGGCGTTCTAGAAACTTCGGGGCAGAGAGAAGGCCTTGGAAGTCAGGGAGGTCTACATCCTTCCCTTCCTCTCCGGCCCCAGCAACCCTGACAGCGCTGAACGCAGGCGCCTGCCAGGGCCAGCGCCGTGGAACCCGGAGCTCCGCACCAGCGCAGCTCAGCGACACTCCCGTGTCCAGCTTTGCATAACCTTCGGCTGGGTTGTGGCAGTACTCGCACCCACGGGATGCCGGCCTAGTCCTCCCGGATCGCAGCTCCTCTGCGGGAGTGGTGGGCTGGGCGTCAAATGTCCTTTGCTGTGTGAATGAATCAAAATTATACCTTGTTTTGGTCGGATTGGTAAAAAGCTATATTTTTTTTTGGTATGCCACAGAATTTTAGTAGTTTGTTTACATGTGCCATGATATAAGAAGAGGAAAATAGCTGGCTTAGAGCAATTTCAGCCCTTAAAACAAGGCAGGCTGCTGTATATGCTTGTTGAATGAATTAATACTTTGGATACATGTATGTCTCCCACTAGATTTCATCTCCTAGAAGACAGGCACATTCTATTATTAGCAAAATGTCTAGCACATATGTACACCCACTTGATTAATCTCAACACCAATTTAAAAAATGCAAATGTTAATATCTAATTAGCATATATAAAGCAGTAATTTTTTAAATTTAAGCACTGAAGTAAAATACATGTATGTTAAAATTAAAATTTCCTTTAGGCATATGTAGAATATATTCCCATGATAATGGTATTTTCTGAATTTCCATAGCAGATTTTTAAAGAAAAACAGAACAGGAATTTGCAACTGGTTTTATACTGTCATCTTTTTGAGTCTCATTTTCATAAATAGAGGAATGCAAAAATGATTTTTAAGTTACATATGATTAGTTTTTACAAAAGAGCCAAAGTCTTCCAAACAAATCTTTCATGGAAACATTTTTGTAAGTTGTTTAGATAATATGTTTCATTCGCAATCAAGAGTATAGTTTAATGTGTCAAATACATTGTGTATCTGTATTTAAAGGCACTTGGTACTTTAAGCACTTAAAAAAAAATCCTGAGTATCCCTTTAAAAAATTTTTCTTTCTTGCTGCTGGTTAGAAGTACGCATGTGATCGTGGGGCAATCAATTAACTTTGTAAAAACAGAATTGTATTTTTTAAAATTTTATTTATTTTTTAGAGAGAGGGGAGGGAAGGAGAGGGGGAAAGATAGGGAGAGAAACAATGATCTGTGAGAGAAACACCAACCGACACACCCACAACTGGGAACCTGGCCCCCAACCCAGGCATGTGCCAATCAGGAATCAAAGCGGTGACCCGGAAGGACCCTTAGGTTCACAGGATGACGCTCAACTCACTGAGCCACACCAGCCAGGGCCAAAATTGTGTTTTATTTTTAAGTTAGAAAGTTGAAAAGTAGGTCAGAAAATATAGATTGGCTTTCTTGTCAGTAAAAATAATCTGTTGCCATAGTTTATATTTGACTTAATAACAACATATGTATATTATGTTCATTCTGTTACATGTATTTATTTAATTTTAAGGACTTCTAAAAAAGGAAAGTTAGAATTAAGGAGCAAGGATCTAACTTCTTTCCAATTTCAGATGTAAAGTAGGAATCCTATTTTGTGTTTCACCAGGAAAAATACGATTTAATCCCTACACATTGTTAATGACAGACTCTCAGAATCTATAGTTAAAAAATAAATTAGGTACCATTTGAACTTGTTTTCAAACTTTGTAGCATTCCATAAATATAAGTAGACTTTTGTTTATAGGTTTAGACCTTTTCACCATTGAGCTCTTATCTCAATACTTCTAAAATAGAAAATACATAGTAAAAAATGCTACATATTAAAACAATTACTAAAAATGGAAGCTGTACTAGCTTGAACATTAGATTGTTTAAAGACTGAGACCAATTATGGAACCTTTTAGTTTTAAGGGAATGTTTTTTTCCATCATGCAACAAGGAACTGTAAACAAAATTACAATGAAGATTTATTTGCAATTTTAATTATGTGCTTAGTCTGTCCCTGCCCCTCACACACACACACATCTTGAAATGGAAACGAACAAAATCTTTAATTTTAAAGATTTTATTTATTTGTTTGTTTGTTTGTTTTAGAGAAAGGAGAAAGGAGACAGGGAGAACAACATTGATGTGCGAGAAAAACATGGATTGGTTGCCCCTGGCATGCCCCCAGCCAGGGGCCTGGCCCCCAACCCAGTCATGTGCCCTGACTGGGAATTGTACTGGCAACCTTTCAGTTGGCAGGCTGGCGCTCAACCTACTGAGCCGCACCAGCCAGGGTTAAAGCCTCTAATTTTAAAGGATCTGTTTCCTTAGAGAAATGTGGGGATCATTGTGAAATTTATGCCTTGGAGTTTCACAATGGGATTGTGTTTCACTTAGGGATTGTGGATGTAACTGGCTTCTGAACTGCAGAGCAAAAGATAGGCACCTGCCTTACCGAGCACAGTTGCTGCTCTCTCTGACTGCTGGTCCATTCCCCAACTCTTTGGGGCTTCACCCAATATCAGGACTTCATCAGAGAGCTCAAGTCAGAATGAGATCTCCCAGATCCAACTAGGTTTGCATGGTTCGTTCTATTAAAGAAGTGATATCAAGGTTTCCTATCTTGGCACTACTCAGCCCCGACTGTGGTCCTCTACTCACTCGTCACCTGGTGCAATTGTAATGTCTGATGGAGAAACATTTTAATTTGACATCTGTGATTGAAATATTTGATACACAGTTTTAGGGGAGTTAGAAACCTGTAATAGACTAAGTACCTAACTTCTGTTAAAAGAGTCTCCGTGAAGAGTTAAAGTTATATAAGTTAGGGAAGTCTGGTTAAGATCATTTGAATTAAGACTTCCCAGGTAAAGATTCTCATTTATATATACTCTCTCTCTTTCTCTCTCTCCTTCTCCCTCCCTCTCTCCCTCCCTCCTCCACCTCCCTCCCATCCTCCATCTACATTCAGCAACAAATGAAGCCTAAATTTAAGACAAAGCAAAAATGTTTAAAATTCACACAAAAGTGAGAAAACAGAAAAGCTAGCAGTAGGAGGAGAAAGTCGTGGAAGACAGGACATTTATCACATTGTTTCCTCGTCTGCTTTTCTTCTTGAATATTTAGGAAATCTCACCAAATGCTTGCAATACAATATAATTAGGTGTATGAACATCATTGTCTTGACCCACCAGGAATTCTGAAAACCGAAATGTCAGGTATATAAAAGCTGGACTAAAGGGGAAAACGTTCGACTTTAAGGTTGCATTGACAGCAAAGTATTTATCAGGTTACACAGTGTCACATGTGACATTGTTTCCTCGTCTCCCTGCATTTGCACCGGATTCCCCGCGCGTGGGGCTCCCGGCCCGACGAGTCGCGCGCAGTCAGGCTTGCTACGTTGGTCTGGGGCGGTTTGTAAAGAACCTGGGCTTGCGGCGACGCCGCCCTGCCGGGCCGGGCGGGAACACTCGACGGTGCACGACCCCCGCAGCGGCTGGGCGCGTTAGGCCGTCGGAGGCGCCCCGGCGGGTGGAGTCCCCGGGGCTGGCCACCTTCGCGGCGCGGGGCCCGCGGCCCTGACGTCACTCTCGGGCTTGGCCGTTGCAGCGAAACGGCCGCGTTCCGGTTCCGGTCGGTTGACCGGGAGACGCGGGTATACAGAGAGGACCGGCCCCGGGTGCAGACGAGCGTGTGGCCGGCCGAGAGCTGCGGCTGTAGGCGCCATGAGTCAGAAGCATGTGCTGCAAGGTAGGGGCTTGGGCGGGCGCCCCGGCGGCGGGCGGCAGAGCGGCGAGGCGAGCGGCCCGCTGCACCGTGTCTCTCCCCGCAGTGTTCGAGCAGTACCAGAAAGCACGGACCCAGTTCGTGCAGACGGTGGCGGAGCTGGCGACCAGACCCAAAAACATCGAGACCCTGCAGAACGCGGGTGAGCCCTCACCTGAACGCGCGTCGCCCCGGACCTGCGGGGCTGTGACCTCTGGTGCCTCGGCCTTGCTCAGCGCCTCGAGTCCTTAGTCGACCTGAGCCCTCAGCCCTGCCTCGCCCGTCACCCGTATCCGCGGCCCGTCGCCGCCCTGTGTTCCCCTGGTCTCTCCTTGCCCCGAGTCCCCGGTTCCCCTCCTCAGCCCTCTCCTTACCCAGGTCTCCTTTCTCGTTCCCCTCCCCTGCCGGCCAAGGTTTGAGAGGAGAACGGTGGGGACTAGAGGACGGCGTCCCTAAATCCCCCCAACTCACTGCGAAGGCGCAGACTCTATAGTGGGCCTTTGGGAATGAGGCTGAGAGGGTGACGCTTACAGACTGGTGTGAGAGAGACCCAACGTCCCTATTTTCGCCTTTAGCATCACCAGGCAAGTGTCAGGTTGAAAGTCAAAGCCGAAGGGATTGCCTGGAAGTTATGTTAAGAGAATGGGAATCCATCCTAATCAGATCCGTTTTATCTGGGCGCCGCTGCATGTCACCCTGCCTTTGGTCACTTTTGACTTCTTCACACCTAAGGAATCCCAGAGCGGTTGACAACAGCGTTCTTCGTTTTGCATTACTTAAAGGGCAATGATGTGCTTGAATATTTTCCAGGAGATTCGAAGTCGATAAAGACCTAGGTTTGAGAAATCGTTATGGTGTTCTCATTTCACCCTCAGCCCAACTCATGAAGACTATAGAGAGAGGAAGTGTGTGTGTGTGTGTGTGTGTGTGTGTGTGTGTGTGTGAGAGAGAGAGAGAGAGAGAGAGAGAGAGAGAGAGAGAGAGAGAGAGAGAGAGAGAGATGCTTACCTATTAACAAG
The DNA here is from genome assembly GCA_004026545.1 of Mormoops blainvillei. Classification (NCBI taxonomy): domain Eukaryota; kingdom Metazoa; phylum Chordata; class Mammalia; order Chiroptera; family Mormoopidae; genus Mormoops; species Mormoops blainvillei. Next base: position 13,305 of record PVJD01012829.1, on the reverse strand, counting down.
AAGAGATAACGGTTGCGCGAGCTCTCTCTCTCATTAAGCATGATTCCACCACCATCTGAACTCAAATTAAGATAGCATTTTATCACTACTGTGTCATGAAAAACCTTCAGTTTATAGGATATTTAAAACATTTAAGTTAGCACGTAATTAAAAGAAAATTAAGAACATATCAACAGGGCAAGAATGTTTAGATGTGATATTTACTCTTTTTTTTTAAAGGGGAATTTCTTCTGCACCTAGAATGAATGAATAAATGAATGTGTGTGTGTGTGTGTGTGTGTGTGTGTGTGTGTAATCACTGGGAGGAATTTTGGTCTTCATTCCTTGTACGTTTTAATTTGGGGTCAGAAGATGTACTTACAATAGAGAAAATGTATTTTATAATCATTTTTTAAAACTTTTAAAATTTAGGGATAATTGTATATTCACATATAGTTGTAAGAAGTAATACAAGATTCTGTATACCTTAAAACTGCAGTATGATATCACAACCTGGATGTTGACATAGATAATTCACTGATTTAATTCAGATTTCCCCAGCCATACAGCTTTATCCTGTGTGTATCTAGCACTACCATAGTCAAGATACACTCTTCCATCGCAACCAGGATACCTCCTTGTGTTGCCCTTTTATAACTACACCTCCTTCCCTCTTATCCCTAACCCCAGGCTATCACTAATCTGTTTTCCATTTTTAAAAGTTTGTCATTTCTATATTTGCTTCCCCACAATTTTCTCATATAACTGACACAAGTATGAAGGCATGGACTTACTACAGATGAGAGTTTTCTTCCTAGAGAGTTTTCTGTGCCCTCAACACGGTATGGTAGGGGGCAATGATATAAACCTAGGCAATGTTAGCAGCCAAAAGACTTGTTCAGGCCAAGACAGAGTCAAAGTAGCTCTACCCAATACACAGAAGCAAACACAGGGAGGCTGCCAAATTGAGGAGACAAAGAAATAATGCCCAAATGAAAGAACAGATCAAAACTCCAATAAAGAACTAAGCAAAATGGAGATAGCCAACCCATCAGATGCATAGTTCAAAACACTGGTGATAAGGATGCTTAGAGATCTCACTGAGTATGACAAATGCATAAGGGAAGAAGTGAAGGCTGCACTAAATGAAATGGAAAAATCTACAGGGACCCAACAGTGAAGGGAAGGAAGTCGGGATTCAAATCAACAATTTGGAACATAAGGAAGAAATAAACAGGTCAACCAGTTCAGAATGAAGAAATAAGAATTTTTAAAAATGAGGAGAGAATAAGAACACTTTGAGACATATCCAAATGCACCAACATATGAATCGTAGGGATGCCAGAAGAAGAAGAGGAAGAGCAAGAAATTGAAAACTTATTTGAAAAACTAATGAAAGGAAACTTCCCTAATTTGGCGAAGGAAATAGACATACAAGTCCAGGAAGTACACACAGTCCCAAACAAGTTGGACCCGACGAGGACCACCCCAAGACACGTCATAATTAAAATGCCAAAGGTTAAAAATAAAGAGAGGATCTTAAAGCAGCAAGAGAAAAGAAGTTACCGAGAGGGGAGTTCCCATAAAACTGTCAGCTGACTTCTCAAAAGAAACTTTGCAGGCTAGAAGGGATTGGCAAGAAATATTCAAAGTCATGAAAAGAAGGGATCTACAGTCAAGATTGCTCTACCCAGCAAAGCTATCATTTAGAATCAAAGGGCAGATAAAGAGCTTCCCAGGCAAGAAAAAACTAAAGGAGTTCATCATCACCAAGCCCTTACTTTATGGGCTTGGTTAAAGGGACTTATTTTAAACAAAACAAAAACAAAGTCATACTATGGGCAATAAAATGGCAAAAAATACAAATCTACCAACAATTGAATCTAAAAAACAAACTAAGCAAACAAGAACAGTGACAGAACCATGGATACAGAGAGCATTTTGTTGGGTGCCAGATGAGAGGAAGGGTGTGGGGGAAGAGGTGAAGAGGTGAGGGGATTAAGAAGTACAAATAGGTAGATACAGAATAGCCTTGGGGATGAAAAGCTCAGTATAGGAGGTGGAGTAGCCAGAGAATTTATACAGATATCCCATGGCCATGAACAGTGGTGTGAGGATTGCCTGAGGGAGTGAGGGATGCTGGGTGGAGGCAGGGCAAAGGGGGAAAAGTCAGGACAACTGTAATAACATTATCAATAAAATATAATTTAAAAATAAATAAATAAATAACCACCTTTAGTCTGGCTTATGGAGGAATGGGATACAAATGAAATATCACAATATTTTAAAGTTACCTGAAATTGACTAATATCTTGATGCAACACTAAGATTTTTTTCCTGAGAAATTTATTTTAACGTATTTCATGTTTTCTAGATTCATGCACTTCTTTAGTTAAACAGAGACAGATAATGAATATTGTAGTATATTTATTCCTTTAATTAAAAAATAACTTTTAACCATTGTAATGAAAACTCTTCTTAACAGCCAATTAAACATTCAAATGGTTTATTCTCTTTTTAAGTCACCCAGATTTTAAAATGCTTTTGAATGAGCCACTATGTGTATCATCAATTACATATTCTCATCGCACTTTTTTTTTCAGTCATGCGACTAACTGATAAATACCTGTAGGTTTGAGGGAGAAGGAGTTGTATTTTGGGCTAAACTGGCCTCAGAACTCTTTAAAGAAACTCCTATGAAGCACGTAGGGAAAAGCATGTAATCCACTGGGAGCTGAGACCAGAGAGAGAGTACTGCAGAGAGCTGGACTGAGACCCTGCCTGGGTCAGTGAAGGCACAGAGGAGACTTCATCAGATCCCAGGGCCCTATGGTTGACTGCCTTTCCTCCTGGGCATTTTGAGAACGCATGAGGTGGAGAGCACCGTGAAGCGGGGAGGCACTTGATAGATGTTGGTTGATTGATGTGAATGTATACTTAACGCTCCTCTTCATTTTTCATTTCATCATATTTTATGTGAAGGATTTTCTTCCATCTTCTTTGGGGGCAGAGCTGCGGGGTTTCTACGGAGTAGATGTACTGACCCTAGGAGAAATCCAGGGCCACACCTTGAGAAACAAATTGGCCTGGCCCTTGCGGTGCGTGGGATGGCCCGTCAGAATACAAGCCAGACTTCCCTAATTTTCAAAGTAAATGATGATTTGGTTTTGCCATTTGCCCCATGTTTTCTGTCAAAAGGATAGCTCAACTTAAAATTTATTGTTATTGAAGTTCTGTTAAAAGTCTAGGTGAAAGCATGTAACATTTGTGTTTGTGTATATGTATTCACGTGTCTCCAAAGGAAATGGTCTCCATCCATTTTTCCATATATTCTGTCTCCATCAAGTTAGAATCACTATTAGATTATGTACATTTACTAGATTATATTAGTTTTTCACAGACATGTCTTTGTAGAGAGTTAGTTTAATAATATGCCCTCTTTTTAATTTTTAAATCAAGGTCTTATTTTAAAAATAGACAGCTTTCCCATAGCTTCTTTAAATCTGTCACTGAAGATATTGTCCATTTTGTTATTAAATGTTTTAACATAAAGATACATGCACTCTTTTATTCAACCAATCTTTATTAATTATTAAATGCCAAGCTAGTCCTTGGTATGAAATTTCAGGAAAAAGCATTGCTCCTACTTTCTTTTATTTCACAAAGTATTTCCCCTTTTGCTTTTGCCACCATGAAACCCAGGGCCACGTTCAGAGCTCAAATGAAGCAGCTATCTCTAACCTGTGTTTCTAATAAAATTGTCAATCCCTGTCTCCACCACATGGCTCTTAATAATCATCTTTGAATACACGTATCTGAGAGTAAACTATCCTCAAAGAATTTAGAGTAGATAGAGTATGAATAAAGTAAAAATTAAGTCTATCTGAAGATATATTTTTGAACTGACTGCCTTCCAAAATTTTCCTCTTCAGATATTGCTCCTGAGACCTCTTGGAGCAGGCAGTCCTTTTAGAACTGTCCTATTTATTCTCTACATATTAACTTTCACAGTTTGTTCATGATTCAATAAATATGGAATATCCAAGTGCTACATGAATGCTTAGATGTTCATCATACAAAAATAGAAAGCCTTTAATGGGCTTGTTTGCTAATGGAGAGATATATAAATAAATACTGTTTGATAAGTGTCTGAAGATAGACATATGGAGCACATATGAAGGGTACTGAACTCAGGCTTTGGGAGTGAAGCGAGCCATTTACAGGAGATTTCTAGGAGGAGTTCCCAGGAGTTAGCTGGACCAACAAGGGGGAGGGGCTGCATTCAGGTAGAGGGAAATCATGTGTAAAGGCACAGAGGCAAGAGAAAATGTGGTGTGTCCTTGATAGAAAAAAGGCAAATGTTTAGGTATGGCTGGAGCTTCTTGGGATAAGAAAGCAGGGGAGAGAAAAGTTAGTGGCCAGAGAGGAAAACAGGTAATTATGAAGGACCTCATCTGAAGTTTGGATTTATCCTGAAATTAATAGAAAGCCATTGAAGAGTTTTAATTAGAGGAACACTGGGACCCACTTTGTGTTTTAAAAAGATGATTTTCACAGTAGTGTGGAGAACAGGTTGGAGGGGATCGAAATGGGATCAGGAGACCAGGTATCCATTTTTGCTGTAGCCGTCACGCTGGACGAGAGATGTGCAGGACTTGGGACTTAGTGGAAGGGGGCAGGGGCTGGTCAGGAGAGAGATGAGCTCAAGATACCTCCCAGGCTTCTGGTTGCTTAGGCACATTAACGCCATTCATCACTGGAAAAAGAGGACCCAAATTCAGAGGAAATGGTGATTCCACTCTTTAGCAGTGTTGAGGTTGTAGTGCGTCTGGGTTTATCAATGTGCCAGTGGCTATGGTAAGCAATTTGGCCATACAGTGCTCTGTGGAGCCTAGGAGAGGGATCTTAGCTGGCAGTAAAGGTTTAGATATGTGGAACGTACATGTTCATTTGAAAACTATAGTAAAAGCTCATTTTTATATTTCTTTATGTAAGTATAACATGTAAGTTCCAATCATTTTATCTAAAGTATGTGTAAATTGAACTGGCCATAATTTGTACGTTCTACATGCTCACTCAGTTCACATCCCCCATAAATATATGGTGACGGCTGTGATCTAGTTGAGAATCACACTGTTGCCCTGGGAGAATGAATGGAATTCCAGTTTAATACAGTAATCATGGAAGACAGCTACGGTAATGTTAATGTTAATTCAGCAGATTATACCCTTTGGTATGCATTCTAAACCTGGCAATAAGCCAGTTTTCATTGATAAATGGTAAATGCTGTATATGTTAAATAGGTAAATAAACACATACTGTGCTTCCTTGACCCCTTAGAAGAGTTGCTAGCTTATTTATTGAGTCAGTGGTCTTGGTCCTGGTCCCGTCTTCCTCTCAGCTCTCCCCACTCAAAAATGATGTGTCAGGCCCTGGCTGGGGGGCTCAGTTTGCTGGAGTGTTGTCCCGTACACCCCTCCCTCACTCCCTCCCTTCCTATCTCTCTAAAATCAATAAAAAATATATCCTCAGCTGAGGATTTTTTTAAAATGATGTATCGGATGTGGTAGGACCTTCCTTATAAACAGCTGAGTTAACAGTGAATCACCAAACAAAATTCAGAAGATACTAACTATAGTATTAACTATAATGAGAATAATTTTAAAAGGAGAAAACAGACTATTTTTATCATAATGTAAAAAGATTATACATATGTTTCATGACTCATTCTGACCCTTTAAATAGATTATAAGACTCTTGGTGTATTATAAGGGATATAATATCTAAAATCAGCCCTGACTGGTATGGCTCAATGGATTGAGTGCCGGTCTGCAAACTGAAAGGTCACTGGTTCAATTCCCAGTCAGGGCACATGCCTGGGTTGCAGGCCAGGTCCCCAGTTAGGAGCACGCGAGAAACAGCCTATCAATGTATCTCTTGCACGTTGATGTCTCTCCCTCCCTTTCTCCCTCCCTTCCTCTCTCTAAAAATAAATAAATAAATAAATAAATCATAATTGATTTGATATTTATGATCTGTTAAAAGGTTTCACAGAAAACAAAACAAATAGACAGATACCAAAATTTATGATGTCTTAAATGCAGGAATAGTGGTCAGAGGTATATAACCATAGTGGCTGGGAGAAACCAAATCAGATCCTGAAAATTAGCCTAAAGAAAAAGCAAGGGAGGAACACGTAAATATTTTCAAATAAGAAATGACCAGTGACGGAAAATGAGAATAAGTTGTAAAATTTATCCGTGCCATGAAACTTGCTTCAATAAAAATATAGTTACAAAAATGTAATATCTTATTTAAAAGATACAAAATAAAATCTATTAAAGCTAATGTACATGATTAGAGTTACTTTGTGATAGAATAGGTAGTGCTTAGAATAGTAAAGCTGAAGTGAGTGGCGGTTTCTAGAGCCAAGGCCACAAGTTTTCAATAAGAACCGGCTGTATATTCAGAGCTGTGCTAGGTAATTTGAGAAACAGAAAAGAAGTATAAAACATAAGCTCTGCTCTAGAGATGTTTGTTATTGTGCTATGGAGATAAGACATTTCTTTACAAAAAACAGACTAGAGAACGACGTAACGTGCTACGTCGGCGATGGCTGCTGTGCTTTGCACGTCTACGACAGCGCCATTTATATCGTGAGCTGTGTGATTGGCACCCCCTGGATTTGTGCGGTACACGGCCCGCTCAGCCATACATTACGGGCCTGGGAATTATTCAGTCTTCATTTTCATTTATTTCCCCGAGAGTAGGTAGTATAAACAATAAAGCTCCCCATGGCTTCGCATTTCACGTAGAACATCACAAAATCTTCGTTTGACCTGTAGCCGAATTTGACCCTCCTGCAGCCAAACTCTCCAGCTTTTTGTCTTACCACATCACCCCTCCTACATGACATTTCAGGCTGGTCTGAATTTATCAGGGATTCTTCAACAATCTGCCACAGCCACGCACCCCTTGTCCAAGCCAGAAACCTGGAAGTATCACTGATTCCTTCATCTTCTTCACGCTGATCAGTTTGTCCCCTGGGCCTTTCACTTTTCTCCTTCCCTTTTGCAAGTGCTGTTCTCCAGGCTCTCTTCACATCTGGTGTGGGCCCCTGCAGCAGCTTCCGAAGCGGTCTTCCCATCTCCCGTCTTGTGTGTTTTCATCCTTTCTTCCCAGTGTAATCAGAGTGATCTTTCTTTACAAAGTACAAAGTTGATTCTGTCACTGCCCTGACGTTAATGTTCAAATACAATTGAAAATACTTAAAATGGTGTACTGGACCCTTAAGGATTTTTGTTTCTATTGACTTCTTAGCCTTATTTCTCCAACCTTCTCTCTTCCTTCTTGTGCTGCAGTCACACTGCATTCTCAGCTTTGTCAACATATCAAACTGTTTTTGGTTCTAAGCTTCATTTCCATAGTTCCTTCGGGCTGAAATACTCTCCAATCCATTTGCCTCTCTACTCCATCCAATTTTTTTAGCAGGCAATCTGTCCCAGAACCTTCAGATCTCAACTTAGATGTCACTTCTCCTGGGTTGCCTTTTCTGTGTTCTTTAAAGCCTGGGTTAGATGTTCTACTGCATGTTTGCAGAGCACACTCTGCTTCTCCTTTAGCTGCACACATCATAATGTGTTGCAACTGTGTATCTCTCACAGCCCCTTTAAAAGTTCCTCGAGGTCAAAAACAGTTGTGTTTTGACCACATTGTCTATTCTTAATAGCTATTTCTTTTTTCTTCTATTACAGTTTACATTCAAGGTTATTCTGTATTAGTTTCAGATATACAACGTAGCTGTTAGAAAATCATATACTTTACAGAATGACCATCCCCAATATTTCAAGTACCCACCTGGCCCCATACATAGTTGTTACAATATTGTCGACTATATTCCCTGTACTCTAATTTACATCTCTGTAGCTATTCTGTAACTACCAATTTGTACTTCTTAATCTCTTCATCTTTTTCACCCAGCCTTACCCAACCCCTCTACCCTCCATCAACTGACACTCTGTTCTCTGTATCTGTGAGTTTATTTTTATTTTGTTTGTTTATTTTGTTCCTTAGACCCAAATGTCAATGAAATCATGGTCTTTGTCTTTCTCTCTCTGACTCACTTCACTTAGCACAATGCTATCCATGTCCATCCATGCCATCGCAAAGTGTAAAATTTTATTCTTTTTAATGGCCGAGTAGCATCCCATTGCACAGAGGTACCGCAGATTTTTTATCCACTCATCTATTGATGGGCACTTGGGTTGCTTCCATGTTTTGGGTATTGTAAATAATGCTGCAATGAGCATAAGGGGGCATATAGTCTTTCAAATTAATGGTTTGGGTTTCTTTGGATATGTTCCCAGAAGTGGAATTCCTGGGTCATAAGGCAATTCCATTTTTAAGTTTTTGAGGAACCTCCACACTTTTTCACAGTGGTGTTACCAATCCACATTCCCACCAACAGTGCATGAGGGTTCCCTTTTCTCCACATCGTCACCAACACTTGTTTGTTGATTAATTAATGATAGTCATTCTGACAGGTGTGAGGTAATATCTCATTGTGATTTTGATTTGCATCTCCCTGATGACTAGTGGTGTTGAGCAACTCTTCATACATCTGTCTGTCTTCTTTGGAGAAGTGCCCGTTCAGGTCTTCTGCTTGCTTTTCAATTTTTTTTTTCCTTTTTTGGTGTTGAGTTGTCTGAGTCCTTTATAAATTTTGGATATTAACCCTTTATCAGATATATCATTGGCAAATATCTTCTCCCATTCAGTAGGTTGTCTTTTGATTTTGTTGATGGTTTCCCTTGCTGTGCAGAAACTTTTTAGTTTGACATAGTCCCTTTATTTATTTTTCTTTTGTTTCCCTTGCCCAAGAAGATATGTCAAAAAAAATATTGCTGAGAGAAATCTCAGAGATTTTAGTGTCTACCTTTTCTCTAGGAGTTTTATGGTTTCAGGTCTTACATTTAAGTCTTTAATCCATTTTGAGTTTATTCTTGTATATGGGGTAAGAAGGTGGTCTCATTTTATTTTTTTGTACTTACCTGTCCAGTTTTCCCACAATCATTTATTAAATAGACTGTCTTTACCCTATTGTATGTTCTTGCTTCCTTAACCATAGATTAATTGACCATATAGTTGTGAGTTTATTTCTGGATCCTCTATTATTTTCCATTGATCTATGTGTCTGTTTTTATGCCAGTACCATGCTGTTTTGATTGCTATAGCCCTGTAGTATAGTTTGATATCAGATAGTGTGGTACCTCCCACTGTGTTCTTTTTCAAGGTTTCTGTTGCTGTTAAGGGTCTTTTGTATTTTAATATAAATTTTGGATTGTTTGTTCTAGTCCTGTGAAATATGCCACTGATGTTTTTATAGGAATTATGTTGAATCCTAACAGATATTTCTTGAATGAATTAGTCATTTCATGATAATTCTAAAATATATGTTAGAAAAGACTCCATTTTGGGGGCCATAACACCTTAAATATTTCTTCATCAGAATGGAAGGTATTGATTAATGAGTCACATACACTAATAATAATAAAATGTTGATGAAAAATATGGCCAACATTGGAACTGATTCCTTTACTTAGCCATTTTATTTGTCAAGCACTTGTGTTTGCTTTGTCCAAACTCATCTTCCTAACACTTTAGAAACTTTACCTCACTGTAATTCTCACAACAATTTTATGAGGTAGCCCTAGAATTTACCACTATATTACCTACGAGGAGAGTGAGACATGGAGATGTTAAGGAGCCTTGCCGAGTCCCACAGCTAGGGAGCGGTAGCCCCCGGATTTGAACCCAGTCAGTCTGTCTCCAGATACAGGCCTTTAATTACCTCAGTCTGTTGTCTCTCAGCATAAGCAGTCATGTAACAAGTGGGGCAAGTGATTCCTTCTGTTTTTAAAGCATGAAGTTTCTTTTAAAGAAACTTTCTCATTTGACTCCAAACTGAACGCCTGAGTCAGACAGGAACACTAATAGTCAAAGGTGAATTCTTTGCTGTGTATTGGTTAATTGTATGCAGAAATCACTTCTAAAACTTGAATCAACTATAGTGGCAATTTCATATTACATGGTCATACAAAAAGTAGTTTCAGATAAAATAAAACACTTGTTAGAATTCACATTTTTAAAGCTTCGCAAACTTTACAATAATGTCTTTAACATATTTTATAAGTTAATGGTAATTTTGAATAAAATTGGAAAGTAAAGAATATATATGGTAGAAATCATTTCATTATTAGTCAAAAAATCAAAGAAACTGCCAATAAAGTAAAAAAAGACAGCTCACAAAATGGGAGAATATATTTGCAAAGCATATATCTGATAAGAGATTAATCCAGAATATATAGAGCACTCCTAAATTTCAACAAAATCCCAAACAACCTGATTAAAATTGGCCAAAGAATTCGAATAGACATTTCTCCAAAGAAGTTATGAAAGTGTCCAGTAAGCACGTGAAAGGATGCTCAATATCAGTAGTCATTAGGGAAATGAAATCAAACCATAGTGAGATACCACTTCATACCCATTAGGATGGCTATTATAAAAACAAAAAACAAAAAACAAGTGTTGGTGAGAATGTGGAGAAACTGGAACCCTTGTGCTTTGCTGGTGGGAATGTCAAATGGTGAAGCCATTGTGGAAAACAGTTTGGTGATCCTCAAAAACTAATAATTCCACTCTGAGGTATGCACTAAAAAGAATTGAAACCTGGGGCTCAAATGGATACCTGTACACCAGTATTCACAGCAGCATTATTCACAATAATCAAAAGGTGAAACAGCCTAAATGTCCATCAACAGGTGAATGGACAAACAAAATGTCGCATATACATACAATAGAATATTATTCATCTCTCAAAAGCAATGAAATTCTGAAACATGCTACAGTAGATGAACCTTGAAAATATGTTAAGTATGAAATAAGCCAGAGAAAAAAAGGACAAATATTATATGATTCCATTTAAATGAGACATCTACAGTAGACAAGTTCAAAGAGACAGAAAGTAGAATGGAGGTTACCAGGGGCTAGGGTAGGGAGAAATGGGGAGTTAGCATTTAATTTGTATAGAGTATCTGTTAGCAATTATGAGTAAGTTCTGAAAATGATAGTGGGTGATGGTTTGTTTTTTATTTTTTTTAAAGATTTTATTTTTAGAGAGGGGACAGGAGGGAGAAAGAGGAAGAGAAACATCAATGTGTGGTTGCCTCTCGCATGCCCCTTACTAGAGGCAGGGACCTGGCCCGCAACCCAGGCTTGTGCCCTAGACTGGGAATCGAACAGGCGACGGTTTGGTTCTCAGGCCAGTACTCAATCCACTGAGCCACACCAGCCAGGGCAATAGTGGGTGATGGTTGCACAATACTGTAACTGTACTTAATGCCATTAAATTGTACATAAAAAAATGGTTGAAATAATCAATTTTGTTATGTATATTTTACCACAATAAAAATAAATAGAATTTTAAAAATTGAACAAGACAAAGAAGATAAGAAGTAACCAGGGCACCCTGGCTGGTGTGGGTCTGTGGATTGAGTGCCAGCCTGCGAACCAAAGGGTCGCAGGTTCCATTCCAGTCAGGGAACATGCCTGGGTAATGGACCAAGTCCTCAATAGAGGTCATGCAAGAGGCAACCACACATTGATGTTTCTCTCCCTCTGTTTCTCTCTCCCTTCCCCTCTCCCTAAAAATAATAAATAAATAAATAAATAAATAAATAAATAAATAAAATATTTTTTAAAGTAAATAAAAATAAATAAAACCTTTTTTAAATAAATAAATAAAATCTCTTTAAAAAAAAAAACAAATAAAATCTTTTTAAAAAAAAGTAACCAAAGCAACCAGAAATCTTTACTATGACTTAAATGGGCCCAAAGGCCTAGTTTACAGACACTTGTTTTTAAAGAAACAAAGCTGTTCAATATCTTTATAAACAGAAGATTGAGGTAATATGTGTATAAATTAGAGGGGAGACCCCCAAAAAACAGAATTATCTTCTGGAGGGCAGGGCCTTTGTAGTACAGACATCCCCATTAGGTGAGTGTTCTCGGAACCCATCTGTTATCAGTGTGCCAGCTGGTGGTGTTTGTGAGAGGCTGTGTACTGCTTCAGTGAATTTTTTTTGAAGGCTTTCAATGTGTTTGCCTATTTCATGATGGGTGATTTATGAGTGCACCTGCCCACACCATGCTGAGTGTTTAGCAGTTTTTGACCAAAAGCGGCATGACCCCAGTGTCCCACCCTCCCTATTCACCCGATCTCACCCCAAAGTGACTTTTTTTCTTGTTTTCCTGGATTTAAAAAGTCCCCAAAGGGAAATATTTTGCCAATGTGGAAGAGGTGAAACAAAAAACAGCAGAAGCACTAAAATGCATCAATATTGAGAAGTTCAAAAACTGTTTTGAGCAGTGGGAAAAATGTCTCAATAGATGTATTGCATCGAGTGGAGAGTACTTTGAAGGTGACTGAAGTTTAAACATGTGAGAAAAATACACAATTTTTTATAAATAAATTCTGCTTCGGGGGGTATATGCGTACATATGTAATATGAGAATGAATAATTTTTTTTGTCTTTGGAAACATTTGACATTTCCTTCCTAATTTATATATGCTTTTAGCATGCAAAATCAAAATAATTAGGCCTATGTTCACTGAAAGGAATTAAAGAAAAGAGCTGGGATTATTTTGAGGTTATTTTACAATATCCACCACCTGAGTATTAGTTTCTTGAGAACAGCAGCTGCCTTAACTCATATGTGTAGTTCTACTCCTTGTCACTTGGTAAACCCTGACCTGTTTTTTGAATAATTGACTGTGGCAGGATGAGCGTAGCTGGATTGCAGTATATGTATTAGCAGCGAGGTCTCCAGTATGGCACTGGAACAAGAAAAATAGAAAAGGAACTCAAAGCTATAAAGTTGGGGGAGAATTGTGAAGATTTATCCTTTAAGTTAAACTTCAAAAATAGTTTTACACTATTTCATCAGTTTGTATAGACTAAATTGTTTTATACATATTAGAGTATAATATAGAATTATCTTTAATATTACATATTAGACAGATCTTGTTGGCTCCTTCAGTGGAGACCCCAATGAGGCCATTAGTAGCTCCCTAGAGACCTTGTGTATCTGATATTATAGCAACTATTCAGACTTCTATAATTTATGGACTCTAAATTTTCATGCATTCGCTCACCCAGAATCAATCACTATGGATTCCTAATGGAAAAATCAGGTAAGGAAAATTTTTCTTTTTATTTCTATGTACTACTTTTCCTCTCCTCTCCTCTCCTCTCCTCTCCTCTCCTC